>JANZLX010000002.1:22799405-22809673 GCA_025531955.1 Erythroxylum orinocense
TATTGTGCAGTGAAGATTGCATGTAGCTTAAAGAGAAACTTAGTGAAGTAGACCAAAGCTGAAAATGAGGTGGGTGAAAAGGATAGCTTCGGGATGTTATGAATGTGTTAAGTGAGATTTTGTGAAATTGAAAACATGCAGGAAAATGTGAATCACAGTAGAGAGAGGAAGAATAGTTGAAGTTTCGGATTTGTGACTTTTGAAGTGTAAACTTGAATCTGATTTGTGTAGAGATGGAATTAGAGTTGGAAAATGGTTGTAAGATGATGGTCTGAGATGACAAAGATCGTCCAGATGAATCCTGCTAGTGTTCAAACCAACCCCGCTATCATCTCCAGACGATCGCAAACAACCCCGCTATCGTCTTCAGACAATCGCCACGTCAATCCCCCTATCATCTTTAGACGATCGCAGGCGCAAATGATCGCAGATGCAGGCAATTGCTACCCCACAGATGATTGTATACAATCACCAGATCAGACGATCATAGCTTGTTATCATCTTCAGACGAATGCCACGTCGACCCCGCTATCGTCTTCAGACGATTGCGACTTTGAAGAATGAGGGCTGATGTAACATCCTTCACTCTTTTAGCTATATCTCCTTCGTTCGACCTCCAAATGACATGGGACTTGAACCATTAGACTCGTAACACATTGATCTTCATCTCCACCAATAATTATAACTATATGAAACCATTTGGGAGAGATTGATTGATGAACGTGGGATGGGTTTGACTGAGTGTGTTTACCATCGTCTAACATTTTTATCCTTATCTATCACACTTGAAAGCCTTTTGCAAGTTGAACAGTCTTGCTTCTTTCGGCCATAACTTCTTCTCTAGACATCCAAATGCGATGATTTTGAATTGACATAGGGCTACAAATTATCTGAAGAAGTCAAACTTTGATTAAGTCTTTAAGACTTTCAATTTCTGGATGGAAGTTGAGTATAGTGTACTGTTTCAATATAAGAACAGTCCAAAAATCTTTTTAGTATAACTTTCAGTATACTAAACTAAATTGGATGAACTTGGTATCATTGGAAACCTAAGACAAAGAAGGGCAACTTTTTAGAAGGAAGTGTTTCCTAATTACCTCACCTTCCTGATGAGAATAATTGAGCAAAGTGGACCCAAAAGTTGATTGTGAAATAAATCTGGATTGAGGAATTGAGTATGGTTTCACATGATTGATAATGTGACAAGATTAAGGATAAGAAACTAGACTTTTGTCATGAACATGCATCTTACATATTCAGTATATATGAATGTGCATAATTGAATTCATAATTGTGCACAATAGCAATATGTGTTTGTAGTAAATGTTTTAGAGGAAACCTTAGAGTGATCGATTCCAGATATTACCGGGACTTCGGGACAATAAAGTAATAGGGAGCTTTTGTAAGTAATTTAGATGGTCAATTTTGATAGTTTTTCTTTGACTGTTTTGTTTGCTACTAATTTTTGATCCATTGAATGATTTGCAAAGCTGTTTGATTGATATGTGAATTGAATTTAAGACATTTTTGTTTTGATTCTGTTAAGTCCTAGTTGTGGGTAAATAGCTATGCCTAGAAGGGTTTGCAGCTGCTTCTGTCGCACTTTGGTGTAGGGACTTCGGTCTCTTCTGTACACTTTGGTGTTAGAACTTCAGTCTCTTGTGGACATTGTGGTGTCGGGACTTCGATCTCTTCTGTTTAGTGATGCCAATCATGGTATCTTCTGTATAATTCTCGTTACCTACTTCTATTTATGGATTTATAGTCTAACTCATTATGTTTTGATCTTTGATAAGTTTTGATAAGAAAAAAATAATATTTTAATCTGATGGGTTAACATCCTATTCTAAAAATCTGTTCTATATTTATGTATGTTATGTTCTGCTATTGAGATATCTGACTTTAGCATGTAAAGTGTTTTCATTAATAAATTTTATTCTGTTCTGAACTTGAGTATGTTGAGATGTTTTTGTATAACATGATTCAATATCTGTTATGGTCAGAGTTAGTTTAGTTATTACTCACTAAGCTATATGCTTAGCACGGTGGATTTGCCCCGTGTAGGTTCAGAGAGAAGGACTTAAGGACTGGGACGGGTCAACCGCAATGGCCAATGGAGTCTGAGTCTTATTTTGACTAAAAATGAATTTTTAGTTTATTTTGGCTTGTATTTAAAGTGTACGACTCTGAATTGTTGTAAGTTTCTGTAATGACTATTTTTAGGCTAGTTTCGGTTGTTGAGACAAATTTTTATGAAGTCCATGTGATTTAATGTATGTATGGTTTGAAACAAGTTTGTTTTAAGTTCAACGTATAATATGATGCATGTTTGTTCTAAAATTGCTTCCAATGGAAGATTTTAAATGCTATGCTTCCGCAAAATGTTTTGGTTTGTTTGTACTGTCTTGTGTGGCATCCACATATCCTCCCAGGGGGTATTAGGGTGTCACATGTGGGTAAATAGGCATGCCTAGAAAGGTCTATAGCTGCCCCTGTAACCAGACACTAAGGTATCTTCTGTAACCAGAAACTAAGGTGTCTTCTAATTTTAGACATTTTTTATCTTCTGGTTCAGAGACTTAAGTCTCGTCTGTTTCAAATACCAAACATGGGTATCTTTTATTATGGTCCCATTACCCACTTCTATAAAAAGGGTTAGTAGGCTAACTTGTTTTGTATTCTATTACATACTCAGTTTTGATATAATCAAGCTCTGTTCTGAAATAACTAAGTTATGTTATGATATAATCAGATACTGCTTTGATAAAGTCAAGTTCTGTTCTAGTACTTTAAAGTTCTGTTATGATATTATGGTATTATGTTATGATACTTGTAAGTTTAGCTCTGAAGACAATATATCTTTTTTTGATATGTTATATTATGTTCTGAGATACATATTGTTTGGATTGCACTCTAATATGAACAATTAAAGATCGCATGAGATGTGATCTAATTATGTATATGTGAATGTTTATTAGAAATAGTCGCCAATTTATATCTTGTTTCATTATTTCCCCACTAAGCTTTATGCTTAGCGTGGTGGTTTTGCTTCCATGTAGGTTTTGATAAGAAGTTTTAAAGACTGGGACAAAGACAACCATAGTGGCCAAGGAGATTGTGTTTTGTTTTAGAAATGTTCAGTTTGTTTTTGAGTTGTATTTAATGTAATGAGACATATTAGAACTTATATTTTTTTTTGGTAAATTAGTAAATTAAAATCAACAAAGAGTTATGCACAAATCAAGAGATTGCTTAAGCTGCAAATCTCTTTCTAATACCAAAAGGAATAGCCTTATCTAAGAACATGAGGAGCACTACTTGTTCCTTATGAACCGAAACAGCCATAACAATAAACCAATACATATTTACCAACCAAGATGACCTTGTAGGAAGGTACATCTCAACCAGCAACACATACATTTACAGATTTACATAGTAAAGCATTAAAGTCAATAGGTCAGCCATTCCGCTACTAAACCAGAACCATAGTCACCATTCATAGGTTGAGCTTACTAATTATGTTCTCATATTTATTGAAAACCGAGGATGATAAAGCTCTATTATGCTTCTTGCATCCCTCTTGCCCCTACCATCATGATCCCAAGTATGAGATCTCCATATATGCTTGTATAACTTTCACCCATCCTTCTTTGATGAACCTCATAGGATTGCTACTATTTTTTAAGAAATCAACAGTGGGGATGTTTCCCTGCTGCCCTGAACTGGTACAACCTGCAAAACAAAAAATTAGAGAAAATAATCCTTACTAATAATTACCTTCCCTCGTTGTTTGAGTCCAGAAGTTCCATAACTTGGAAGACCACTCTAGTGTTTATGTTCCTAACTTCCAAGGCCTTATCTTTGAATGTTCGGTGGTTTCTTTTAGACCAAAGATTATTAACAATCAATGATGGGAGAATGATAAGAAGGTTGAGGTCAATATTTGTGTGGTTTGAGGGGTGATTAAATTAGCTTAGAAAGGGTTAAAGATTTCTTAGATTTGGCTAGTGGATCTGGAAATGATCTAAACAATGTGTCCATACTGTTTTTGAGTAGGTGCATTCGAAGAACAGATGGTCAGTGGATTCATTATCCAAGAAACACAAAGAGAAATGATTTGGGACATATGAGAAGAGAAGTTTGTCCCTCGTTTACAACTTCTTAAGAAAAGCTAGCCATAGAATGAAGGATTTGATTATGTTTTGGAGGGGCTTGAAAGCCATTCCAATCTATCAGGTTAGGAGTCTGGTTGATATGGTAACGGTTCCAAGGTTCATATAATCTCAATTGTAGCCTTATGCCAGCTCCACACATTATCTCTGATAATCTCAGAAACTTTGGCATTCATTGGTAACTCCAATCCATTGATCACTCTGGGAGTTAAGAGGTCCTTCAGGATGCCTCTAAGATGCCCAGGGTCATGCCATAAGAAATTAGATATCCCACTTCCTATCTTAAATCTGAATTGGTTCCTAATAAGATCCCTAATATGTAACAACTTCCTCCAACTCCAAGAACTATTATTACTAGGTTATGCATTCCGAAAGGTATTCCTTCTAAGAATAATTTTATGCATCCATCTGACCTATAAAACTTCATTGTCATTGAAAAGCACCCAAATTCTTTTTCCTATAAGCACATTATTCCATGTGGATAAATATTTAATGCCTAGACCACCCTCTTTTTTAGGTCTACAAAGGTCAATCCATTTAAGCTTCCCGTGAGAATTAGAATCTACATTCCCAGACCATAGGAAATTTCTAAATTTTGTCTCTATCTCTTTAATAATAGAGGAAGGAAGAATAAAATGACTAGACCAATACACTTGAAAAGTCGAGAGCACAGAAATAACCAACTACAGTCTACTAGCATAGGGAAGAATTTTATGGGTCCACTTGTTAACTCTAGCGTCAACTTTATCTAAAAGAGGAAAGCAATCTCTCCTAGAAAGCCTATCTGTTAAAAGGGGAACCCCCATATAAAGAATAGGGAGGTGACCGCTTTGAAGGCCCGTAAGGGATTCCAGCTAATGGGCTATATGACTCATATCAGAAGCTAAAAAGTACTAACCTGTTAGTGTTCATGTCCAGGCCAGATATATTTGAGAAAATACTCAGGCAATTAAGCAAATTTTGAATCGAAGCCAAATCAGCATGACAAAACATTAAAAGATCATCAGCAAACAAAATATGGGATAGTTTTAGAGCTTTACACCTTCAGTGGTATTTAAAGGAGCTATTATAAGCTATAGAAGCATCCAAACTCCTCGACAGAACCTCCATACAAATAATGAAGAGATATGGGGATAAGGGATCCCCTTGTCTTAAACCAGATTTACCTTGAAATTTTTTTGATGGAGATCCATTGATCAAAATCGAATACGAAGGGGAGTTTATACACTCTTCAATCCACTTAACAAAAATAGAAGGCAAGCCTATTTCTAAGAGAAAATTTAGAAGGAAATCCCAATAAATGGAATTATTAGCTTTTCTCAAGTCTATTTTGAAGGCACAATGCTTATGATTATTCGATAAGTTGTAGTTTTTAAAGATCTCTTGAGCAAGGAGGATATTGTCCCCTATTTTGTGACCTTTTATGAAGGCACTTTGACTAGGGCTGATGATGTGAGGAAGCAAATCTTTAAGTCTATTAGCCATTATTTTAGAGATCACCTTATAAATAAAGTTATAGCAGGAAATTGGTCTACAGTCATGCATTGTGGAAGGATGATCAGTCTTAGGAATTAGAGAAATAAAAGTAGAGTTAAGCTTTTTGAGAAGCTTTCCATGATGGAAAAAGTCTTGTATGGCTCAAGCAATATCACCCCCAACAATATGCTAAGTTTTCTTAAAGAAGAAACCATTGAAACCATTCAGACCAGGAGCCTTATTAGGGTTAAAGGAGCTAACAACAGCCTTAATCTCTTGCATTGTAACATCCGAAAGGAGGTTGTTTTTAAGATTTTCAGGAATAGTAGAAGGAAAAAGATTTGTCACATACTCTCTAAAGGAGGAAAGGTTTTTCTTGTTCCCAATAGTGCTCTGAAAAAAGCTTAGGAATTGTTGTTGGATCTCTTCAAAGTCAACAATCTTATATTCAATACCCAATAATAAGGAGTGGATGTTGTTCCTATTCCTATTCGACAAAAGAGAGTCATGAAAAAATCTGGTATTCCTATCTCCCTCTTTGAGCCATTTAATACGGGAAGACTGTTTGTAGAACAACTCCTGGTCCCCTAAAGCACAAATCAAAATGGTAATGGCTTGATTTTCTTAGGCAACCAAGTGAGGATTATTAGGCTAAAGACTTATTTGATCTTGGATATGATTAAAGACAGCTTGATAGGTTTCAACTCTAATGTTTACATCCCACACCTAATCAGAATTTAGAGATTTGAGAGCGTTTTTAACTAATTTGACCTTAGAGACCACACATAACATATAAATTCTCCAAACTTGAGAAGACTAAGCATCTTTTACTGTATGTAGAAAATTATCCTGAGAGGCTAAGAAGTTGGAGAATCTGAAAGGAGAATGTCTTCTCTGCTGGTTTCCTAAGGCCCTAATCATTATGGGGGAGTGGTCTGAGATGTTTGGATTTTGAATCACTCCATAGGATCTAAGAAAGCAAGAACTCTAAGCTGAATTGACAAGAGCTCCATCTAACTTTCTAGCTATAAAGAGCTCCCCTAATTGTTTATTGGATCAAGTAAAACCAGGTCCACCAGAATTTAAGTCATACAACACATAATCCTCAACACACTTCCTAAAATCCTTCATACTAGTAATAGCTGAAGTACTAAGAGGTTCAGCCTCTTAGGAAAATAAAATTGCATTGAAATCCTCAGCAACTACCAATGGGTTACTACCCACACTCAGCTTGATATTAGAAAGATCAGACCAGAGAGACTTTTTATGATTATAGTTATTAGAGCCATACGCACAAGTCATAAAAAAACCGAATCACTGTTAAGAGGAGTGACCTCCATATGAATAAGTTGATCTATAGAAACAATAGGAGAACACATGTAACATTCAAAATTCTAGGCTAACACTAATCTAACATTTGAAGCCTGATCTAAATTGCTATAACTAAGTCATCTAGGAAATAAGGAAGAGCACACATTGTTCAAAAGAGAAAGGGACTTTATTCTAGATTCAATCAAGCAAACAAAAGAACCAGACAACAACTTAAGGAAAGATTTCACAGCTAACTGGTTTTTGGATTATTGAGACCCCTAACATTACAAAACACTAAATCTATAAATACTATAACTTACAATTTTTGTTTTCTCCTAGATTTCCTACTCTTCCTAATAGTAAACACCTCCTCTATATCATCATTAAGACTCAGACTCTGAACTTCAACAGGGTTATTAGGAACTAAATCAGAATTAGGAAAAGTTAGGGAATTACCTAATTTTCTTACAATAGGGGGTCAACATTTGCAAGGCATCCCTCTAGATCATCTTAACTCTCCTGAAATTTTTTGTCATCTCTTTGATCAGTTACAGCCTCTGAAGGTTTGCTCTCATTTGGATTTAGTTGTGTTTCCTCATGGAACTACTCCTATCCATGCTCTATTTGATGATTAGCACCACTTCGTTGGGAAACCTTCTCCATATCCAACTCCTTTTGAAAAGCACTCTAAAAAAGTCAACCTGTAGGCTTCCATTCCTTCTTCTGTAGATGATTTTTAGGTCTCCACTCATACTCTATCTGGATTTCCTTAAAGATAATTTGTCCATCTTCACTATAAGTTGTCAACTAAAAACCTATCGGCCAATTACTCTGTAGTTCTATTTCCACACACATTCTAGCATACTAAACCCTAGACATCTTAGCTACTGAGTATCTATTAGAAGCGATTTCCCCACTACACTAGCTATTCTACCCAATATGCGATATTATGAAACCTAGTTCATATTAAGGCATATCTAATTTCTTCTTGTTCACCAACATTCAAACTCCACTTCCTTAAGAATAAAGGTTTCCTTTGGATGTGCCAAGGACCCTTCTCCAATATTAAATTCATGCCTTTTTCAGAATTAAATTTAAATAGGAATTTATTCGAGCTTGTAATCAATGTATCAGTTAAGTTGAAAGCTAGTTATGTTCTTAATAAAGCTCTCTAAACTACAAGGTATGCTGGACGCTTACCAATGAAGAAACCAATCAGTGCATTTCGAAATTGGGCTACTTCTCTCTTCGATAGCTCCAATGGAGGGATGATAAATATCTGATCATCCTTAATCTTTAGAGGATAGTAGGCGAAAGCCTTAGCATCCATGGACTCCTCCACTAAACTAGATACTACAGATTTCCATGTTCTAGGTTGGAGAGTTTTCCCCGATGTTTTTGAGCGTTCAAGTTCTTGAGGGATTAAGGAAGGTTTTGTTAGCACCAAATTTTTTTTATTAAGCATGATTAGAATAATTTTGGGGTATTGCTAGATTAATTTATGTTGGGATTAATTAGCATACTAATGTGAGTAAGATGATATGATGTAGGTAAACTGAATTAAGTGTTAGGGTGGTAAGTATGTATAAGGGGCATTGTTGGAAGATCACTTAAGTTGTAAAGTTTTAAGGCATTGAAGGAAGGGTAAATTGGTCATTTTAGCTTCATTAAAGGAAAGAAAGAATACATGTCTTGCATTTGAAGAGGGAAAAATGAAAATTAGAGAGAGAAGAGGGAGAGAGTGTCGTTGGAGGGGAAAGAGAGGAGAGAAAGAAGGCTAAGCTATGTCTTGATTTTTCATGGTTTTAAGGAGTGATTTTGAAGTTTGCCCAAGAAGGAAAGAGGAAGAGGGGGATTAGAGCTTCCATTAGAGCCAAGAAACAAATTGTTTGGTGAAGATTTAAGGTAAGTTTATGTTTAATCTTTGAATTTCTAAAAGGAATTTTGGTTCAAAGAGCTTAGGAAATGCATGGGTATGAGTATTCTAAGATCAATTTCATGCATTTGGTCCTTTGGGTTTGTCATTTTGAATGTCTATTGATTTGGGATTTTTGTAAATGTTGAAGAAAATCAAGAGAGGCAAGAGGAGGAAGAGGAGAGGCACATTTGAGCAACTTTTCAAGTAAGAAAACTAAGTTAGGTTACATTTTTATAATTGGGTTAATGAGCCGTAAATGTTCTTCAAATAAATGGAATTTAATGATTTTCTAACTACCCTATAAATGTGTATATATTGTTCTCTAAATGCTTGAGAATGTGCCATATGTTGTTTTTTGTGAATTTTGGGAATAAATTCAAATTGCTTCATAATTATAGTAATTGATATGTTTGAATGAGTTGTGAAATGGCATTGATGCTTGGTATAGGAATGTGTTTGAATGAGTTGTGAAATGGCTTTAACGCTTGGTATAGGGATGTGTTTGAATGAATTGTGAAATGTTGATGGGAATGCATATGAAGTATGCCATATGCATGACAAACAAGTTTTAGAAATGCGCCATTTCAGAAATTGATTTTCAAGTCATGAATTACATGTTAAGTGGGTTTGTGGTGGTCTATTTTGTCAGTCAAGTGCACTTGTCTAAAGGCTTATCCCACTTGCCCACTAGAGGCATAAAGCTCCTTAACTGACTTTCTTAAGCTTATGGCTATGAAATCCATTATGTGGGATTGCGATAATGCGTTCTGTTCACGGCTACACAAGGTCATTTTATAGAATTGTATTAGTATGTTATGTTACAGACTACCCAAACCATTCTGATGTGTTTATGCATTATGCTTTGTGTACAAGTTTGATTAATATATGAATTATGTGGTTTGTAAATTGGGTGATATGTTGAGAATTTTAGGAATATGTGCTTAATGGATTTCATATGAATTTTGCTTTGATCATGAATCTTTAAATGGTTTTGCTTGTTACCAATTATAAGACTGTTACCCACGAGCGTTAAGCTCACCCCCATTCCTTCTGTTGGAACCCCTCCCTGGTGCGACACGAGTCCGACGTCCTGCGTGACATCTGGACGCACGTGTCACGAGGAAGGAATTCCTCACCACTGATTAAACCTCAAATTGGACTTAAAAAAACACTTTATCCGAATAACCCTTGATAATTAATCCTAATTATTCTCCCATGAACTTTATCTGATTTAGGCCCACAATTTAAACCCGACACTCTTGAATGACCAAAAAGGATTGAAAAGTTGATTATTTAATCAATGTTTCAAATTTTATACAAATCGGAAATCAAACAGAGAAGAAACATGGTAATTAAGAAAAACGGGTGTTATTCAATCCATTTTGCATATT
>JANZLX010000002.1:22815788-22843408 GCA_025531955.1 Erythroxylum orinocense
AACATTAGGCTAGTCTTAGGATCAGTTCTGCACTGGTTCCTTGAGAGTCGACCCGAGGTTGCATCCTATATTGCAATCCTTGGTATAAATTTATTTGACCGGTTACCAAGGTCGAGTTTCTTAAATCGACGACAAAGCCGCGATCAATGACCAATGAGAAAATGACATGTGTGCGATGAGTCTCTAAAGATGACCAATGAGAAACTGACATGTGTAATGCACTAAAAGAGTATAAAAAGCAAAATTTACTTACAAATTGCTTCATTTGGAGAGTCAACCATGGGAGTGGCCATGAGATTGAAAAAGAAAAGGAAAAAAAAGAGAAACCAAGGTGACATTCGACCAAAGAGAAGAGGAAGAATAGGGCTGCCTTTTTTTATGGATTTGGGGTGTGATTTGGAGGAATTTTGATCAAGTCTAGGCGCTTATCAACTACCAAAGAGATTTAATGAAAAAGTTGTTAGTTTTCCTAGCTTAATCTGCTAGTTTTATTAGTTTTTGGGTGGGATGGATTTTTTTGCTAGCAATGGTGGTTTTTGACTTGCCATGGAGTAAATAATAAGCTTGGAAGCATTTAAGAGTTGAAAACAAGTAAGTAAACCAGGAAATCAAGCTTGAAAGAATTGCTCAAGGTTAGGGTTTTGTGATTAAAAATTGGTCTGATTTAATTTTATGTGTTTGGGTTTAAATTCATATATGTAGGAAGCTAATTAGCGTGTTGAAAATAAAAATGAAATTGGTTGGTGGCTTAGATGATGAATTTGGGACTGGGTGAAGTTTATGTAAGTTTGAGGATTTTTGTGATTAAATGGTTGGGGATGATATTATGTGAATTGAATAATGTTATAGGTTTTAAAACATGTATTTGTGATATGATATATTAAGAAAATGGAAGAATAATTTATGTGTATCAATTAGACCAAGCTAGAAAATTGTTGGAGAAAATTTGTAAATTTTAGTTTGATGTGTTTGGATGATAGTTGGCATGGATCTTAGGTGAATTGTGTTGAAAAATTGAAAAGAAAATAAAAGGAAAATATATATGTGTGTGGTGAGGGCAATTCAGCCTTAAGAGAAAATGTAGTTGTTGGTGTGAGTTGTTGAAGTTTGCTTATGGTTAAGGTGTAATTAAAATGAAATTTTAAGGTTGTTATTTTCAAAGATCAAATGGAAAAAATTAACATTAATAGCAATACATATTCGTTCATATGGTGAATTAATTAGGTAGATAGTGTTTTGAAGAAATTGATGAGCTAGAATGGGTAAAAGATGGTATTTAAGTAATTTTCGAAGTTAGATTTTGAACCGAAGAATAATAGATTAACTTATAGAAGTTAAAGCGAAAATATGATTAGCGTATGTATCATGCGATTAAACACTAACGTTGAATTTGATTAAATCAAAAATATAGTTTAATGCCTTATTTCTAAATTTGGAAATAAATGCCTAAGTGAAATGGGATTTGTGTAGGTAAAGGAGAGGCGCAGAATGCGTGAGTGTGCTTGGCGATAAAGTTACAAAACTGTGAGTGTACTTTAAATTGAGTTTATGCGAATGGTTTTTATTTTATCATGAATTGAATATTTATGTTGAGTTTTATGTGAATGATACATTACAAGTGAATATTACTAGTATAAGTTTATGTTTTTAACAATATATGAATTTTAGTTTAAAAGATAAATTTTTACATGATTTGAATTTGCATTGAAATTATATTATTTGTTGATAAAAAGGAAATGAATTTTTAACCTATGGTATGCCTTGATGGTATTACAAATTTACCGATTGGAATACCTTAAAACATGTATGGCAGTGTTTAGGAGCATCAGTTACTAACAGTGGGTGGTATTGTGTTTGTCAGTAGTCTAGTGAGTTGCCCTCTACACAAATTAGGTATATATAGTGCTAGCCACAAATTGTTACAGGTAAGCGACGTAAAACTAGTTCAGCAACTAGTAGTTAACCAATCGCAGGTAAGCGATACAGAACTAGCTCCGTGACTTTGTACCTAGGGTGCCATATGTTATCAATTCTAGTGGTTGACTTATTTTTGGTATAAAAGTTTTCAGAAAACTTATTGTCACTACTATTTATTGTTTAAGAAAAAAGGAAAAATGAAAATGAAAACTTTTATATTATGAGTTTAATTTTGAAATAGTATTTAGAAATAGTATTTCAGAAAAAATTGAAATTGTTTTATATCAAATAAAATGAATTTGTTTTATGGAGGTTTAAATTGTTATATATGATTTGAATAGAAAATTTAACACTCATTAAGCTCATTTAGCTCACACTATATTTTATGTGTTTAAAATATAATCTTCCAAGTGCACGCTCAAGGGCTTGAACAACAAGGACTCCACCTAACGAGTAGTCAATTTTGTCACTTGTTGTTGTGTAGACATTTTTTCCGTGTAAATACTTTTGGGGAATTATTACATATCTATGAATATGTTTTGAATGTCTTTTGGGTAAAGAATGCATGTATGTATATTTTTTTAAATTAAATGCATGAATATGTTTAAGCTTTTTAAAAATTAATTGATTGGATTGTTTGAGGTTGTTTGTGAGTAGATTTGAAGTTCAAAATTTATAATAGAGAATTTGTGTAAATATAGAAGTGTTTTGAATTTTTTTGGGATTTTGAAAATTTTGAAAATATTATAAAATATCAAAATGCAACCGTTATGTTATTGAAATTTTTAATAAAAAGATTTTTTTTTTTAAAACCCCACTGTTTATATTTATCAATGTTGAGTTAAGGCTTTTCACAAAATGAGCTATAAGCTTAGATCTACAAGAACATTCCAGCTAGATTAAATATCGATTTGAGGGTCACCGTAAGGTACCAGGTAGGTCATCTAATTGGTTCGGGAGGGATAACCATCAACTTGCTTCTAACTTAACTTAAATTCCTTTCAAACATACAAGTTAGTAAAATGTTAAAATTTTATTTCCTAAGTACAAATCCGTTATTTTAATATTTTAGTAAGCTAACTAAAATTTGCTTTTGATCAAATGCAAATTTCCCGGGAGGACTGTCGACCAACATTGAAATTAAAAGCTTCAAGCATTACACTTACACGAGGTCGTACGTTAGAGATTATCTAAATGCGATTTAAAAATATCCTTTGTATGACGCTTTAATGATTATGTTGGTGCTTCGCGAGTATCTCCGTGCGGTTTACTCATAAGACTTGCACATTCTTTGCATGAAATGACGATCTATAGTCATACTCTTCCTTTTTCATCGGATTCCCTATGCCCAAGTTATCTTTTCTAACACAATTCATTATTAGTTTTGACCAACTTTTTCTTTTACTTCTTCTATACATGAACAGCAAATATGAAAGGTAAAGATACAATTGAAATCATACTCCATTTGAAATGCTTTCATATACCAAAAGAATAAGTGGACGCCGGGCCTCTACCTCCTGCAGGAACCCCCGGCGCTTCTCCAAGACCAACTTCGCCAGGATCAGCATGGCGCCTTCTATCAACGACTCATTCGCGAGTTTCGGCCTCCTTTATTTGTGTAGTTCTTTTTAGTTCCCCTTTGTAGCAAATAATAATAATAATAATAAGTGGTGTCCTTTGGTTTACGAGGGGGTTGGGATACTTACTACCTACATAAACACATAATGACATAGCATAATATTCTTATCTCGTCTCAACAAGAATTATTGGTTAATTTATCTTACTACTTTTCAACGTAACAGTGAGATAGGGTCCAAGAGTCAGCAATGACCCATTCTCGATATACCTACCACGTGATTTCGTATGGAAATTCCAATTCTGCCATTCCGCAGTTAACATCACTTGACTATTAAACAAGTTCGAAAAGATTTAGTTATAGTTGTATTATGTGGTAGGTCTCTCAGATTAAACTGATTTAAGGAACTTATGGGTTTAAATGAATTGTGATTGTACGAGTTTTCATGGGTTGATCCCAATCTTCAGTTTGGTAGTCCGTTAAGAGTCTAACGGAGCAAAAATAACTTCCTTTCGGTAAGTGAGAAAAATAGCTTCGATTAAAATTCGGTCGGCACATGAGACTGTCTGGAAGAGATAAGCTCAAGGTGGGCCATTTGGTGTTCAAAAACCATCATTGATCAGCGTAAACATGATTTGATTTGTCAGGAAAGGCCCCCTTATTCGATATGAGCTCAAGGTGGGCCAATTGCCTATTCAAAAACCATCATATGATCAGCGTGAACATGATTTGATTTTGTCAGGAAAGGCCCACCTATTCGGTGATTGAACGTTAGATCCTTTAAGCCCGTTTCGCCACGAAAAGTAAAAATAAAATAATATGATTAAACAAAAAGTGAAAAAGGCTGAAACATGAACCGTTGATTTCCACTTTTTTGAAGCATTTTCTTTAACGTCAGGTTGAGTCAATCTAACGTTCTTTTTTTTTTTTTGACATTCAATCAAACGTCCTTAAGATGTGATTTTATATTATATAAATTAACCATAATTATTGATAATTCAATAAACTTTAGTATACTTTTAATTAAATTGAAAGATAATTCATTTTAATTTTAATGTACGTCCCACTCGGCATTCCCTTAATTTTTAACAAATACAATGAAAAGAAAGTGATATACTATTCAATTAAATAGATATTTATAATTATTGATAATTACAAATGATAAACTTTAATATGATGTAAATTATTTTTAATAAATTCATTGAAATGGATCGCACCGATCCTCCGCCACTCATGTTCGCTAGCATGTTATTGTTATCGCAATCCAAGGTAAGTCAATTGCCGCATTATATTTGGTAACTTGGTCATTGTCAAACTTGTGATTACTTTAGCATTTTATTCTCAAAACACCAACGTACAGACCAATAAGAACAAGCCAAACACTGAAACAGCCCTAAATCTAATCAAAAGGATACAAGCATTACAAAGGTTCTGGTAATACACACCCACATACAGACAAGGTTGCTATTTAAAAGTTGTTGGGGGTGTTTTAACGGGGGCATCTGGGCTCGTAGGCAAAAGGGCCAACTGTGTAGAGAACGAATGGGAGTTTATTGGCCACATATGGCTTTTCCGGCCTCAAGGAACCACCAGTTATTCCGCCGTGGAGATCGGAGGGGATGCTGCATGTGGTGTTTGGTGATGAAAACAGCGAAACTTTACACTTGTGTGCACCGTAGTTGGTGATAGTCTTTGGTGCCTCAAGGAAGAAGTAGCCATTCTTGTCTGCTGCAGCCTTGGTTACCAACGGATACTTTGTATTATTGCACTGCAGCTTCACCATGGCACCTGCAAATGACACAGAGACAGCTTGACTAAGTTGTGTTTTGGACTACAGACTCATAACTAGTTACTTGATGTATACTCATGAGAAACTAAACGAGAAAGGACCAAGCCCACAGTCACCGATTCTAAACGACATAGAATAAAGTGATATGGTTGCTCTCTCTTCTTCTCTGCACGTGAGATTAGATTAACCTAAGTTTTCACAAGTAGCTGTAGCCAGTTTCTAGCACAACTAAGTATTAAACTTTTAGCATGCAAACCAAGAAGTGGTCTCTTGGAAGTACAAAAAGTTCTCAAAACAAGCCAAAAAGTTTTAGCCAAACTTTGAACTAACCGGGGAGTGGTGCAGCTCCCAAGAGAGTGCTCACGCCAGCATATTTGCAGCTCTTGCAATAGACGACACCTTGGACGGCTACAAAACTCCTTGGGTAATGGTAAGGAGGGAAAACCGGAGGCTTAGTCGGAGGCTTAACAGGAGGCAGTGGTTTAGTCGGAGGCTTAACAGGAGGCAGTGGTTTAGTCGGAGGCTTAACAGGTGGAAGCGGTTTCGTCGGAGGCTTAACAGGTGGAAGCGGTTTCGTCGGAGGCTTAACAGGGGGCATTGGTGCAGAGGGTTTAGGAGGGTGAATCGGTGGGTGTGAGGGTGGCAATGGGGAGGGCTTTGGAGGGTAAATCGGGGAGTGACTAGGAGGGTGACCATGGTGGTGGTGGTAACTTGGAGCATGAGCGTGGTGGTGGTGGTGGTGATGGTGGGTTGGTGCCATTGCCGGACCTGGAAAGCTACCGTGGCGGTGAGGTGGAATCGGAGGAACTGCCTCAGTCTCTTCACCAAACACGGTGAAGCAGAACATTGAGAGCTGTAGCAACACAAAAGCTTCAGCTAGAGAGAAACCCATCTTTTGCTTTTTTTCTGGGTCTAGGTAAGAACCTAGAGGAATAAAAATGAGAAAGAGGCACGAGTTGGCTGAAATTGGATGTGAAAGGAAGCACTTTATAGGGCCTGCCCCCTTGATCTCTGCAGTCTTTAAGGTGATAAATAATTAAATATAAGGGACTTGCTCTACAACTTTTGTACACAACGTTGAAACAAAAGTGTAGCTGGACAATTAAAATTATCACAGTGGCGGAACAAAGTATAAATACCTACAATGTTATTAATAAGTTAACCCAATTTTAGGACATACGGGTTTAGAGGTGCATTTAGATCATTTGAACCTAATATTAAGCTAAAATCAAATACAGGCATAAACACAGTTCTAAACAATGTTCATACCCATAAACCCGAAGCTTCTACCAAAAACCGGCATCATCACGTTATTTAGAGATTGAAGCTGATTTCTAACCTCAGCTTTAGCAACTTTAGACATGGAATCATTAACCTCCTCAATCATCTTTATACCATTTCACGCCAAAATGGCTCAAAAGCACCGATTCTCATGGGACTAAAAAGATGAGTCATCATATCAGGAACTGTTCACCATTTCCTTGACAGTAGTGAAACTCATCACCGACACTGGCTCTATTTCTCCCTGTTTCTAAGTCCTCTTATCCATCCATTTTTTATTTTTTTATTACTACAAATTAATGAAAATGTTCGGAGAATAGAGTAGGGGGAATAGAATATCTATTCCCGAAACACACACAAAAAGCCATCAAACGCTTGGCTTTGGATCTCTCAGCAAGCTTCATAAGAAGAAGAAGTGTTGACCCATAACCATAAACCCTACAACTTCTTGCCCTTCACCGACCAACTTTTCCAGCTCTAAACCATTTTTCAACATTATTAATCCCTCTAAAGTTGTTACCAATTATTAGCGATTTCTGATTTAGGGATTTAAGAATTGTGCCAATTATCCAAACCATCAGATAGCACGGACAATATTAATGAGTCTATTTTACTAATCGAAATAATAAAAAATATTAATATGTCCACTTTTAATGGAAATTTAAAATTAAAAAATATTTTTACTACATTATAAATTTTTCATTGCTACCAAATATATAGCTTTGAACTTCATTGTATAAATATTTAAATTGTCTAATTTAAAAAATGATTATACTGAAGATCGTGGACAATTGAGACAGAGCTCCACATGCAATGGTTGGATTATGCCTTGGAATTCTGCACATATTGCGAGGCAAATGTAGAAGTCTCCGAGGGCTGCGGTTCGATCATGGGACCCCTCTCCCTTTTACTTTAGGTTTTTAGTAAATGACTTGTTAAAATTTTAAGTGCCTTTTCTTCTTTGTAACTGTTCTAGGCAAATAATTGAATGGCATCAAATTTGGTTAAAAGTCTAACTAAGAAACCTAAGCAGAGGCCAGTGGAGAGTGACAAGGACAACGGACAAAAAAGAGTAAAAATGTGCCAGAGCCCAGCAAGTGTGGAGTTCTTCTGCCATATATTGTTCATTAAGACTTTTTCACTCTGCCCCTCCACTAATGGCTCTATACCAATCTCCAAGCTTACAGATGAGTATTCCGATAAGAGTGGTCGACTGTTTTTGGTTTTTATCAGCTTGATAATGTGTCCCTTTTTATATATTTTATTTGGTCAACTTTACCGATTTCTGTTATTTTGTTTTATGCAGGTCAAGTACGCAAGTCAACCACTTAGTAAAATAGCTTTATAACCGGACATTCCCAACGCCACTAGCACCTTATCGGCTAGTGCAAACCTCCTATCGAATGGATCAAGTTGAACACTGATGGCGCTTGTTCTCGTTCCTCGTCTTCGGCTTTATCTCAGAGACAATTCAGGTAATTGGCTTGACAAATTCGTCTAAAATCTTAACTGGTGCTTATTGGTGTCTGCGGAACTCTAGGGAATGTTTACCAGGCTCACGCTCGCGTGGACTTTAGGGTATCGTCAAATTAAATTGGAAGTCGACTCAGCTGTGGCCATCCAACTCCACTCTTCCTCGACCAACCGATCCTCGATCTATAACCCCATTGTTCAAAGAATTCATGATATGTTTACGCAGAACAGGACGATGGCGCTTCCTCTCGCGATACCATCGTCACATCTATCGCGAGAGGAAGCGCTGTGCGGATTGGCTGGCGAGCTATGCTGAGCATTTTGCACTCAGGCACTACTTATTTTGATCTTCTACTTATTGAGTGTTATATACTCCTCTTAAAAAATACGGAAGTTTGTTTTCTAAGACTCGTAGTGTAATCAGTTTTCTTTTTCTGCTTAATAAAAAAAAAAAAGAGAAAATGTGAACCGGATGAAGACCAACTGACCAGCTTCGAAGGCTTTCCAGGGGAAGAATAGAGAGTGTTGTACATTCTAAGCAAATTCTGATCATTTTCTTCAAAAAATAAGTTTAAATTAGTCTAACTATTTGAGGTTAATTTTCTTCAGTTTCAGTTGTTCACTGCCAAGCACCTCACTTCGTACAGGCTAGCCTATGGTGGAGTGGATGGCGGGGTCAGAGAGGCAGTGAACTGGCCTGTTCTGTTGTGGGCATCACCATTGGCCGTTGCAGAAAGCAGAATTTGAATTCCGTAGTAAATTTTGCTTACGTTGAATATGTGTCTTTGGATTCCTTTTACTTTTGTATGTCACCGGACACAAAGTCTTTGCTCCCTAAAGCAACGGTACTTTAAAGCTTTCTAGTTTCTTCTTTCCTGGAACGATAGAGCTCATTCAAATGCAAGCTACGTCATTATCAGATAGTCATTGTCTTCCAACTCCTCCTCCAATTCTTTTGGCTTATCAAGGAATTACATGGGACATCTCCATAATTCCATTGTATTGTATCGCAAATTATAATCACTTTATCTGCGAGATTATAAGAAATAAAGATTCTCATTCTAAACTTTTAGATGAAATGCGTATTGCAGCTACAGTTAACAAACCTCATTCCCGGACTATATAGTTAGTTCCATGTCCTGAAAAAAAATAATAAATAAAGGGTCAATCAAATAGCAGTTATGTTAACTCCAAATTATTTAAGAAAAGTTGTACCACCCATTTAAACAATAATTGAAGTCTCCCTTTTTAAATTAATAATAAAACTTGTGAAAAAGTTTTTTAAAAAACTCAACCCTATATTAATTTGATATTAAATACTCAATAATTTAAATCTTGTATTTTTTTCTTGTAATGCGTAACACAAGCATTAGTTACGAGCTCAAGATCAAATGTGAAAGTGAGTAAACAAAGAAAATACCTGTTTTGTTTTCCATAACTTCAAGCGAGCTTTTCAACGCTAAAACTTCCAAACTTTTTCATCAACCTTTACAAAAGTCAATCAACTGGATGTCGTTAATGTATCTGCAACTTACTTAATGTATGAACTTCTTAACAGATCAGAGAATTTGAACGTTAACGTTCAAACTTAAGTACAAGCAAGAGACCTTAACGTATATATACAGAAGTCATATCGGCCCTCCTCATCATAGTCGCAATATATGTCAGACCTATACTGATTAGGATTTATTTTCTTTGTTGGACTTCAGCCCATGATCGAATTTTTTTTTATCTTTTAACCATATCCAATTTGATTCGCATAACCGTAAATTTATTAAAATCGTAATTAATTATTGTCCAATCTTAAGAAAATTACTAACATTCTCCTTCTTGAACAATAATTAATTACATTAGTTGTAACAATAATAAACCAGTAAAACAGTTAAGCCAAATCAATGATAGGTCGACCAAGTTTAAAAATCATTTTATCCAAAGCTAATAAAAGTCCATCATAACATCCCGTAATGCTTTTAATACTAGAAAATATCAAATATATATTTCATGTGTAACACAGATCTAATAATATCACACATATCTAATACCACACTAACATGAATAAGAAAAATGAAATGTGACAAACTAGGATGATATCTATATGATCTGAAACATATCATTTTTCTATTTATAGGTCTCAATTTCTTTTAACTTTGTGCTAAACAATATTAGAGAAAAAATTTTTCTCTCATTGAATGCTAAACTAAATTAGAAAAAACCGTTATGGGATTAAACACTTGTATCCCCATATGTCATGCCAAAATCTATGGATTTATACATGTTTATTTGTATGTGCCCTAATAACATAAGCCCATGGTTAATCTGTATATATGTGCCCGATGACCTTTTAAATACTGAAGATCGACACAAATCATAAGACTTTCACCTATATCATGACAATATATGACAAAATGTATGATTGAGAGCCAAATGATGATCATCTGTATTGATAAAACATATTGTCATAATATATGAAAACATACAAATGTACAAGGAGCAATTCCAATGATCCCTAACAAACATTCTCTAAAGACTTCAATACACTCATATTGTATACATGTCTCTTAAAAAAATGTGAGCGAAGTCCTTTAATCAAATGATCAGCAAGCATATACTCAGTCCTCAAATGTTCCACCTCAATGTCCTCTAAATGCTTAGAACCTGTGATTTTCTTATTTTTGTTACCGAATGACACAACAGAAAGATATGGTTAAGTCATTTAATGCGTGCAAGATATCATCCACAAACAAAAGTAGAAAGGTAACTTTACCCCCTTGACCTTCTAATATAAACAACTTTCAACTTTATTTTCCACAAAGCCAAAAGAGGTAACAACCTCATCAAACTTAAGATACCACTGTCTGGAAGCTTGTTTAAGACCATATATTGATTTTCTCAGTTTACAAACCTTATCATCGTTTTCTTAATCCTAAAATTCTTCAGGTTGTTCCATATAGACCTCTTCACAAAGGTCTCCATTTAGGAACGTGGTTTTAACATCCATTTGATGTAACTTCATGCCATAATGGGCTACTATTTTTGTAATCACTCTGAATGCGTCCTTAAAGGATATTGGAGAAAAGTAACATTAAAGTCAATCCATTTTCTCTGAGTGAACCATCTGATAACCAACCGAGCTTTAAACTACTCAACTGAACCCTAAAAGTTCTTTAGGTCTTGAAAAGTCATTTACGACTAATAGGTTTGCCATTTCAAGGTAAATCAACAAGCTCCCATACTTTATTATGCTTTATGGATTGCATATCATTTTTCACTACATCACACCACAAATCTACACGAGATCCAGAAATAACAACTGAAAAAGTAACTGGATTGATAAAATATCATAGTCTTGTTCACCTGAATAGACTATGTAATAAGCTGAAATGACAGGTCTTCTCACTCTAGTGGATCTTCTTAACTGAACTGATTATTGTATCTTAGGAACCTCAGTTTGTGTAGGTATGGGTTCTTGTTCTTATATTATTATGGTATTAAAACCTTGATTCATTGGTTTTGACTGTATGAGTGATGGATATGAAATAATTCTAATATACATCCTGTTATCGTCTAAAGGGTGAGAAGGACCACCTTCATCATAGACATCATATTCTAAAAACTTAGCTATTTGTGACTCTACAATTCTAGAAACTCCTTCTTTACAGTAAAATCTGTAGCTTTTAGAGTGGTCAGGATATCCAACAAAATAGCAACGAATAGAACAGGAATGCAACTCATGTTCATAAAGATTATATAAACGTACCTCAGTAGGACAACCCAAAACATAAATGTGGGCAAAGCTAGGCTTCCATCCTTTCCAAAATTCAAATGATGTCTTCAATACCGATTTGCTTGGGACTTTGTTAAGTATGTATAAGGCAATGTTTATGGCTTCACCCCAGAGGTAGTTAGGTAAATTAGTCCTGCTTTGTATTGACTTCATCATATCCTTTAGGGTGCCATTACACCTTTTAGCTACACCATTTTTCTCAGAACTATCTAGCATAGTGAACTAAGCCCTTATTTCACGTGATTCCACATATTTGGTAAACGTCATAATATTCTCCTCCACAGTCAGATTTGAAAATCTTGATGTACCTTCCCAATTGGTTCTCAACCTTAGCCTTAAAGATCTTGAATTTCTCAAGAACATAACCATAATGAGAATATTCATCAACAAAAGTCAGAAAATATCTAGAATTACACAATGTAATTGTGTAAGGTCTACAAATATCTGTATGCATGAGATTTAATAAACTAGAAATATGAGTTTCTTTATTTTGTTCAACTTACCCCTTTAATAATCAACACATATTTCCAGACCATCAAAATCTAAAGTTGGGAGAATGTTTTCCTTAATCAATCTCTCAACTGTATCTCTAGAAATGTAGCCCAAACTTTTATGTCATAACATGTGTGACTTATCCTTTATTAGGGGTCTTTTTCTAGTAACTTTTTCAACAATATATGAAGAAGCATACAACTCATGAGAGGCAAGATACATTCTATACCATCCATATGACAAGAAGGCATTACTAATATGTTTTGCGTTGAAAAGATAAACTATACAACAAAAAAATCAATGAAAAAACTATAACCTTCTTTGTCTAAAACCAATACAAAGATCAAGTTCCACCTAAAAGACAATATATTAAATGTGTCATTAAATCAAATATAAATTCTGTATTAAGGTTTAAACATATATCCCTACAAATATTACATTAACTTCTTCGTTATTGCCAACCATAAGTTTTTCCTCCTTTTTGTTTGGCTTTCTCCTGTGTAAGAACCCCTGGATTGTGGAGGCAACGTGATTAAAGTCTCTACTATCTAGTCACGCAAAACTTGATGTGACTATAGTAAGAATACATTCATGGGTCATACAAGCCAAGGAGTTACCTGATAGTTCTTTTTTTTCTAATATTTATTTTTATGGCAATCTAACTTTTTGTGTCCTTTCTTCTTACAGAAGAAACACATCATACTTTTTACAACTTTTAGCAATGCTGGACTGACCAATATTCAGAAGTGGTCTTACCTTTAAACTTTTGGGGCTTTACCTTTGCCTTTCTTGTGGTTGCTACTAGGGTTGTATCAGTTGTATTCTTTAGCTTTTGCTCTTCGGCAAACATCAGGCAATCAAAACATTGATGTCCCAATTCTCATCTTGTGAATTGTATGTTGTAACCAAAATAACAAACTCTAAAGGAAGTGTATTCAGAGCTTGATGTACAATGCATGCATCTGGATTGATAAATATTTAGTGAGATGTAACTGAGAACGGCTTACAAATTAGAACATAGATAAGAGTGATATTAAAAATTTATGAGTAAAATTATGTTATGTTGAAAAAGAACAAAAAAAATATAAAAATAAAAGGGGTTATATACAGATGTAAAGTTCATATCTTAATTTGAACTAATATATATCTTCATTGTATAAAAATTTATTTGAACGTCACTTAATATCTTATTAAGCTAAGTCAAACAATCGATTTTTATTTAAGGGGGCCAAAACCGGTGAGTTCTCAAATTTTCTAATCCTTTTTTTCTTTACTTATTCTGTGTCATTGTATCTGAGTCATTTATTTATGTGAGTCTCATCATAAATAGATAGCTCAGATACAATAGCACAGAATAAGTACAGAAGAAAGGAACTAGAGGATCTGGCCTCAACCGGTGAGAGTATTGCC
The DNA here is from genome assembly GCA_025531955.1 of Erythroxylum orinocense. Lineage (NCBI taxonomy): Eukaryota > Viridiplantae > Streptophyta > Magnoliopsida > Malpighiales > Erythroxylaceae > Erythroxylum > Erythroxylum orinocense. The sequence continues at coordinate 22,829,511 of JANZLX010000002.1, forward strand.
AGAATTTAAGAGGAAGAAACTTCAAACAGTCTCTTTACTTACCCCGTTCCATTAAAACACTACACCTAATAGGTGTCTAGTTAAGCATTCTTCTTTCTTTTCAGTACAGGCATAATGATTGGCAAAACAGCTTTCGTGCTCAGTACGTTTTGGGCATCAGTTGGAGAGTTTATAGCCTAAGCACATGTAAATCGATTGGTCACCGTAAAACAGGGTCTTAGAAATTGCTACCATATATAATATATAGTTACTTCCCTCATCGACAAGCAATCGATCGCATTGCAATAGTTCATGTAACCATATGCCAGCTATCTTTCTACACGCTATCCCAACACTTTTTTAAGAATTTCAACGCTTACGGATCCCCTACAGATATATTTATATATAAAATTGCCTTCACAGTGTGTAGTGATTTAAGTTGCCTTAGCATGATACTAATAATTAATTGCAACAGGAGACGCTATTAGCAAATTTGTTCGTCTATTATAGTTCAAATTTATAAGACAATCACCTGGGCCAGAATTTAAGGCATGCAAATAAAATGGAAGCATGGCATCAACCATAGTGATTAGTGAAACCGGTACTCTAGGAAAGTGTTGCTGCAGCACTGGTTTTGGTAGATCCCGAGAGGTTTTCCTCGAGTTGTGGTAGGCAGGGCAAGACCTCTACTTCACTTTATGACCTAAGCAAACTTGGGAAGAGCACATAATTAACAAGCACCAGCTGGTTGTTTTCTTTCTTCGAGATTACTGTAATTGTTTACGACAAACAAGGTCATAACAATAAGTGCCCGAAGATAGAAAATATGTCAACAGAAACTTTAAATTTCTTTAATTTAATATCATAATTAATAAATATGTAAATTAATCGAAATTTATGTGGACATTGTTTATTTTAGACAATGAATAGGTGAATGAGTCTTGCTATACTAGAGCACTGACATTCACGTAATGAAATTGCAACTTATTCTTTTTCACAAAATAAAAATATAAAATTCTTCAGAATGTTGGAAGAAATATTACGTTGGGTAAAAATGTGATCCGTTTATGTCCTTAACAAAATAGGAATAGTAATTTATTTTAAACACCCGAATGCGATGTGATGAGAGGCCTCCAATAAAGGTAAAACATAGTAGTTGCCAAAGGCATGCGGGCTATTAGAACAATTAAGTCCAATAAAAGCTATAACAAATTGTCAAATGGATGTCGTTAGTGTTTTTCTTCCCCTTTTATGAGGTAATGATTTATTGAAGCTCTTAATTCATATTTTTGATAATAATAAAATATTATTAATAATGAATTTATTTTTAGTGATATTAATAATTCTATTGTAATAAAATTAAAGATATACAAAAGATTAAGTTGAGCACAGAAACCAATTGAATCATTATTGTGACTAAGAGGAAATATTTTAAGTTGTATTGTTGTTTAATTGTTGCGATTAAGAACACTGCTTGGGATGCACAGTATAAGGGTTCCTCTTAATCTCTAACATATTTTATAAATAAGTGAAATGGCAAAGCAAGAAAGTTGTAAGAGCTATTCTTTGATAGTGTTAGAGACAATATTGTATGAAGGGTTTCTCTTCACCCATTGAAGGAAGAAGATAATAAAATTCTCCATGAAACTTGGGATTGAACATAGCTAAGAGTTGTTTAATTAAACCATAAAAAATCTTGTCTCTCTTTTCCTACTCTCTTCAATTATTATTACTATGATTATTTTGTATCATATATGAATTTGTCACAGTTATCAACTATAGTAAACAATTCAGTCATTAGTTTTTCAATAGGGCAAAAAGTGAATACACACAATTTACCTCATTTTTTGTGCTATTTGGATATCAACAAGTGGTATCAAAATGAGTCTTATTCATTGTATATAGATTCTAATGCAATTTGAACAAAGCTCACTACGACACAATTTAATTCACTTTTTTAACCAAAGGGGTTAAGAAATTAAATTGCTCCATTTTCAATAAAAATGATTACTTGTTTTAGGAAATTAGGACAAAAGTCTTTCTTATGGCTAAATTTTTTTAATTTATCAAAGATTGTAGAGAAAAGTAACTATGACAAGAATGGCAATAGAGTTAGTATATTAACTAGTAAGGCAATACATATTTTGTTTTTCATATTAAATAGATATGTGCTCTCAAAAGTTTCAATAAGTCAAAGTGCTCATGATATTTGTCATATATTTATTCTTACATATTCTCATAATGATATTGGTGCTAATAATATTACTCACGTTGGGCTTGATGATAAACTAAATGACAATCAAGAATGGAGAGAAATGAAGGAAAAGAAGGACTAAAAGAAAAAATGAGTATTATAAGCCACATGGAATGATACAAGCAATTTTGAAAGTGGAGAATCAAATAAAAAAGTTGCTTGCATGTGCTTTACGGTCAATAATGTGAGGTATCCTTTTACTCAAATTATTATGGTGATAATGATAATTCTAATATTAAGTTTTATTGTAATGAGTTTGTAGAATATTTTGAGGCCATAGGCATGACAAGGAAAAATTCATCTTCCAATTGTAAAGAGATTTAAGAACTCTTAAAACATGTATAATTGAGAATAAGAAAATTAAACTATGATGTGCATAATATGATAAAATCTAAGAGTGTAGTTATTCCCAATGAGAATGAATATAATTTATTGAATAAAAATGAGACATCAAAGAAGAAGATCAATAATATGAAATAGCATAAAAAAATCCCAAAAGTGCTTAAATGATAAGCAAAAACTTGGCTATGCTTATAAAAGTTCATTACTCAATGGCAAACCATTTTTTTTGAAGCAACAATTGCTTGAGTTATAAGATAAGCATATAAGATTCAATTTATATATGAAACCTTTAATGCGCTTGCATCATATTCTAGGTCTTAAGGTAAAAAGAAATTTCATGTAATTATTTATGGTTCATATTCTAACTAGAAGATATGGTTAACAAGGAAAAAATAAGTACATTTTTTCATGCAAGGCTATCCTAAAAGAGTATGCAATATCCAATATCCTTTTCATTAATATATTTCTCTTTTATTATTAAATGAAATGAAATAAGCTCATTATCATCCAAGGCCTTACGAGAGACAAAAAAGTATGATGTGGTTAAAATCATCATAAATCAACCTTTTAAAAAGGGCATGTCGTATGCTAAATCATATGTGTTAAATTAAGAGAAGTCACAATCCATGTTTTGATGATAAAAAAATATTAGTACTTAATTATCTAGATCATAATGATTTTTTTTGTCTTATAGAACCATAACAGGTGCCATTAGTTGAATATTCATAATTGGTATCACCTTATTGATATCATATAAAGATATCTCCATCAAGTGATTTTAAAAGAAAAACCATCAAGATTCCTCAAATGAGCAAATTAAGGAAATTGATAACAAAAGACATTTTGTTGAACCAACTAAGGAAAAAGAAGATAACCAATGGTGGTATGTAAATGGTGTTATATATTTGCTATTATAATGATATACTTAGGGGGAAGAAAAATATATTGATCTTTAAATTGGTATATTAACTTTTTAAAAATTGTTCGTTTACTTGACAAGCATTTTACATATACTCTTTTCCTAAATAATATAATTTTTAAAAAGTAAAAGAAGGAAGTTATTACTATTTCTCTTTTCTTTTAGTTATTTATATATCATATACTCTTGCTAATTTTGGAAAAAAGTGGGAGTGTATGGTGATATTGAAACTTGATCATTTATGTTATATGAATTAAGTGTAAGCCAATTCAACATATATTTAACAATAATATATATTATAATAATAAATAAACTAAATTCAGAATAAATCGACATACCACCCGCCATTGATGATTTTGCTTAGAAAGTTTATGTTTTGGAATTATTCTAATTCCTCAGTTCCAAGATTGATAGTGTATATTTTCAGAAGAGGAAAAGGAACTTAGGGACCCCAACAGTCTGTAAGAAAAAGATATGTCAATGTGCTCCCATCAAGCATATTGACAATTACCAAAAAATAGGACATTCATATCCATTAGCTACAAACTTTGGACCATTTATAGGTAAAAAATATGAAAAATTCTCACATTCTTCCACTTGGTCCATGCGTTTAACTCGATATCAAGTCCTAATCTGATCCAAATATAATATATGAATCATGGTAATATGCCTTCTAATGGTTGAATATTATCTTCCATGTATTACAGTATCCTATATTTTGTATCAACCTGATGTGGTAACATTACTTAATAAATAAGCCTTATGTTTATTCCAAGTTAAAAATAATCAATTTTTCTCAAATTCAATAATTTACACCATAATATGAGAAAATATTATAAGAATTTCATGGAAAAAACATTGCCCATATAATAAAAACTATATAATGGAACCCAATTCCATTATAACAACATGATCCTTAGACTTCATTGTTGGCATGCCTTTTGTTAAAAGATCAACCATCAATTCAGTGCTAACGTGTTCAATGACCATTTTCTTTTCCTTAACACGTTCCATTATATATAACAAAACTTAACATCGATGTCTTTACTTTGACTGTCACTCTTATTGTTTTTATCCAAAAAAATAGTAGTTAAATTGTCACAATATATTCTCAATGGCCTAGAAATGGAATCTACGAGTCTAAACCTATATAAGAAACTTTTTAGTTGTACAACATATGATGTAGCCTCAAAACAAGAAACAAACTCGGTCTTTATGGTGGAAGCAATAGTCAAAGACTGTTTAGCACTCTTCTAAGATGTGACTCTATGGGCAAACATGAAGATAAAACCTAATGTTGATTTTCGTGAATCAACATAACCAAAAAAATTTGAGTATCTTATTACCTCCAAATTGTCGATTCGTTTGTACGTAAGCATATAATCTTTGGTACCTTAAAGGTACCTCAATACTTTATTTGAAACTCTCTAGTGATCTAATCCTAGGTCACTTTGATAACTACCTGCCTAATATTCCAACAACAAATGCAATGTTAGGTCTTGTACAACCTGAACATACATTAAGCTTCTGACTGTAGAAGCATATGTAATATTTTTCATTTGTTCCCTTTCAAAATTATTTTTCAAGCATTGGTCCAAATTGATCTTATCGTCTTTCACAATGGGAGCTACACTTGATGAACAATCTTTCTTTCAAAATCTCTCTAAAACTTTATTAGTACAAGTTTCTTGAGACAAAATTAAAATACCATAGAATCTGCCTCAATAGAGCTTAATGCCAATGACATAAGATGCATCACCCATATCTTTCATTTTAAAATTCTTAGAGAGAAATTGTTTTACGTCATATACAGACCCCTATCATTGGTTACAAGTAATATATCATACACATTTAATATAAGAAAACAAATTTTATTCCCATTAACCTTATGGTATATATTGACCTATGATATTTTCTTCAAAATCAAATGATGAGATAACGTTATGAAATTTTAAATATCATTAGTTGGATGTTTGTTTAAATCCATATATGGATCTTTTAAGCTTCCAAACCAAATGTTCACCATTACTAGAGAAAAATCCTTCTGGTTGTTTCATATAAACCTTTTCCTTTAAGTCACCATTTAAGAAAGTTGTTTTCACATCCATTGGATGCAATTTTATGTCAAAATGAGCAACCAATGCCAAAATTATACAAAGTTAATCTTTTCTAGACATAAGAGAAAATATATTTGTGTAATTGATTCATTCTTTTTGAGTGAATCCTTTAGCAACGAGTATTATTTTGTATCTCTCAATGTTGCCAAATGAGTCTTTCTTTGTTTTAAATACCCATTTATAACCTATGGTTTTTACTCCTTTGGGCAACTCAACAAGGTCCTAAACATCTTTATTCTTTATGGAATTATACCATAAATTTTATTCTTTGTAATTCATGGCCTTTGAAAAGGTTTCAGGATCATTCTCGACCCTTATATTGTAATCATATTCTTGTAGATATACAACATAATTACTAGTAATAACTAATTTCCTTGTTCTAGTAGATCTCTTTAATGTTGTGCCAAAATCCTCATGTTGAGTTTATTGTTTAACTATTTACTGAATGCTTTTAGGTAATTTTTGAATGATTGGATATACTAAATTATCAATAACTTGTGTAATTTCTTCATTTATGTTGATCATCGGTTGTTGAATTTCAACAGTTGGTTATACAACATCTATTTGAACCTGAGGGGTATTGTGAATGACGATCACTTTATTTTTTGATGTGAAAGGATGGGTATTCAAAGCAAACTAGTGAGATTATATTACCTTTCTTTTTAAGCCATTCCTTATGTTTGACACAATCCTTCTCCATATGTCCTTTTTTCTTGCAAAAGAAGCACTTAGTTTTCTTCTTATTGTTAGCTTGAGGGGTTATTTAACTTTTCCCCTTATGTTGGCTTGATGTTTCTTCTTTCCTTGAACAACCAGATGTGCACTCTATGAATTCTTTCCCTGTTCAATCAATAATCTCCGTTCCTCTTGAACACACATGGTCATTAATTCTTTTATTGATTACTTATCCTTATATATTCTGAAAAATCTTCAGTTATTTTTTGATAAGTAATCATAAGTTTCAGTTTGAAGTTGTGGAACTACTTTGACCTTCAATTTTTCAACAGGAATTTTGCGGAACTTCAACCTTGTGTGCTTCAATTGTCTTGTACATCGTTAGTAGCTTCCCTGGGAGGTTGTAGTTGCTCCTCCTGCGGTAATGACTCCCCCATATAGTCATTTATCAAATGCATCGGCAGGAACCTTACCCATTCTGACTTTATGGTTTCGTTGGGTCTTTCACCTACATACTTGCCCTCATTCAACCTCATACATAAGTTCATTATGCTCTTAGCCATCCCCCACATGTTAGCAGGATTTAAATTAACGTATGTTGCAAATGATCCTTTGGGTGAACCCTTGAAACATGCCCTAATTTCATCACGTCTGCACTGGCCAACAGAGCTTGTGTAGTCCATTTAGCCAATTTATTGGCATTGTTCTTCAACTCAGTGGCCAAAATCGCACCTCTCTGAGTCTCCAATAGCTGCCTCCAATCGACACCAGATTACTTAGGATCAAACTCATTAAGAGCGTTCAAAGTCAAAAAGGACCTTTGATTATTAAACTCACCAACACTCTGCACCTCACATCTTTCAACAAGTTAAATATCATCTAGTTTCCAACGCCTATACTTAAAAGCCACAGAGTCAACCTCCTCCTTACTCTTATTAGCAAATGGATTCGGCTCATCAAATGTAGCCTTATTCCCGTCTCTAACAAAACCCGCTGTGGAAAATTCTAATTGATATGAACAGCCTCACCACTCAACGAATAAGCGGAATTTTATATCATCCTTAGCCTCAGGCAATGCCTCCTGAGAGGTCTCGTGCATCGAAAGCAAATGCAACTGAGACCCGTATCTCTTATCGAAGAAAAGCTTATTCCCAACGCGTTGAACAACAATATCCCACAGATAAACCGATCTGGATGCACGCATTAGAGTTGCCAGAATAGTGTCCATCGCAAAGACCATAGCTTTATCCTCATTCGCAAGCCTCCTGATCACCGGATTATCAGTAGTAGTGACCTTAAGAAATTGCGATTCTTGAACCTCTCCAAGCGACGCTCGTTCTTGGTAGTTATTCGATTATAGGATCTATCATAAAACTCTAGGGCCCTGCAGAGGAGCAAATTTCGTCGGGCGGGAAGGAGTCATGGGCGGAAGCATCGAACACCGAATGGGCCACACACTTGTTAAGGTTAGGGTTTTAGTTGCGGGTCCAATCAGCAACGTGGTCGAACTTATCGGAGCGGGAGAATGGGGCCAACAGAAGGGTGAAGCTCGGGATTGAAAGGCCCAACCGGCGACCATAGCTGGATCAGTGAAATAGTGACGGTCTAAGTTAGACAGTGTGAGTTGGAGAGAGAGGATGGTATAGTAATAGGACAGCTGGGACTTCGGTGTTTGTCAGTCTGTGTATCCAAGCAAAACGGTGGGATCCTATTACTTTGAAAATTACCAAACAAAATGAATTAATGATGGGATTCAATTTGATAATTAGGATTGTGGATTGGACTTCTGAATTAGGACCAACTGGTCATCCCCTGTTTGGACCCGGAGGATATTCTTTTTGTTAACGAAAATATTTAAGTGTCCAAATAAATCTTTCATTATTTTATTTGATAATTAATAATAGTTATAACAATACGTCAAAAATTATGTATTTTATATTATAGTACTTGCTCATTATATAAACTTTCTTTCATTTTTACGTGATTATTATCAAGAACCTAAATTTTCCCCCTACTTTGTTTTTTAAAATTTGATAAAGATTATTATTAACTGGAGTAAAGTTATCTAATGAGTTCACAAAATATCACACATTACAAGAATGAATGAAAAATAACAACAGGAGTTACAAATTATATATAGTTTTCATTCCTATAGATAGTGTATGCTGATAAATTTTAGCTATCGTAATGACTTTGATCTTATTGACGATATCTTTAGCTAAATGGTGCTTGCTTACTTCCTCACCTTTATAGATCATTTTGTTTCTTTTTTTCTATAGGGAGTAAACAGTTGAAGTAAAAGAAGTTTTATACATAGCTCTATCTTGCACCTTTTGATTAGCGGTCCTAGTGATCCAATTAAGAGTAGATAGCCAATTGTAAGAAGAATAGTAATTAGTTAACAATTGTAAAATTATGCTCCAGACAACTTTTGAGTATTTACATTGAAAGAACAAATGTTCTCTATCTTCTTCAACTTCTTTGCACATGACACAAATCAGATCATAAGAGCCAAACCATCTATTTTTAGTACGAATTTTGTTCTTAATAACGAACCAGGTAAATATTGAGGCCTTGTGATTTAGTGAATGGTTCCATAATAGGTTGAACTAAGGCATATTCTCTCCCTCATCCGGCAATGCCTTATAGCACGATTTATTGGTAAAGACTCCTATGGAGTCAGGTTTCCAGGAAACCGAGTCTTGCTTATGCCCATGAGTGATCAGGGAAAGAAATTCATTCAACAGTTTGAAACCTCTGAAGTTACCTACCCATTGATCCTATTTTATTAGTGAGGAAGCTATAATGTTGAGTGGAAGTCAGTTAATATGAAGTAATAAATCACTCCTATGTATAAGTGGACTATGTTTAGTCCAATTATCAAACCACACCCAGATATCCTCTACATTCCCTAGCATATGCTTAATCCAAGGGTACACAACCCATCTCAATTTCCCTCTACTTACTTTATAAGCTCAAGATGAAATAAAATTATAATAGTTCTTTAGTATGAAATTAATTTTAAAAATTTAATAGCTCATCTATTAATTCTACAATTTCTATTTGACCTCCTCTTTTTTTAATATAAAAAATAGAATATCATTTTTATTATTTTTATAAAGATAAAAGAACATTAATTTAAATTCTGAATTTAAAAAATTCAAGCCTTTTTTCATAATATCACAACCTTTTAATTATTTATAAGAACAAAAATATTAATTTTACATATGGAATTATTCAATTTTATTTCAAATTATTTAGAAACAGCATCTCTACTACGTAGGAGTAAGGCTGCGTACTATCGGACCTGCCTAGATCCTGCGACTCAACGAGATTTCAACTGTGTGTTAATGATGATGATGATGACATACAAAAAATATCAGAAGTATGTCCAAACCAATGATAAGTGTTATTCCTTTGTGGAAGTTCAGTAGGATAGTTTAACTATTAATTGGAGTTTACCAACTTGAGAACATGTTTAAGATTCTAGGCAACATCTAACTTTATTTGAGAGGCCCCTACCTTCCTCTAATTATCAAAGCATAAGGAAACAAATTCATTGCTTTAAAAACTACATTTGATATTTCCAAATAACATCCCCTTGAGCTTTAGAAGTCGGGAAAGAAACTATGAGTTGGAATACCTACTACTCATTTCCCATATGCTTTTACCCTTTAAGAAGTAAGTGTGGATCCACTTAACCTATAATGCATCATTATTCACTAGTAGTCTCCATATTCTCTCTCTTATAAAACCTTTTTACGAAGGTTAGTAAGAGTGATTTTCAAGTCTCCTTCTTTCAATGGTTTCTAGATTTTAACTTAACCAACCTTGGCATTAGATTTCTTGTCTTGATGCCTAGACCATGGAAAATATCTTATCATCTTTTCTATAGTTTTACTCAGACCCTTATAGAGAAAGATGTGAGAAGAACAATATATATGAAGTGAGTAAAACATATAACTAATAAGTTGTAATGTCCCTGTGAATGATAATGCTCTATTAAACCAATTGCTTAGCCTTTTTTGAATCTTTTCAATCAAAAGAGGACACCCTCTAAATTGTAATTTTTTTGATGGAGATGGGTAAACCTAAGCATATGAATGGGCGATTCTTGATCTAGAGTCTAGAGATGGAGAATAGCCAACTAATAATATGTTATGCACTAGTTGAAATAGTCATGACTTTTGTTGGGATTAATAGCAAAACCAAATAGTTCCCTAAAAGTATGGAGTGAAGCCATAAGGATGCTCACTGATTTTTCATGTACTCTTGAAATATAAGTAAATTATTAATAAATGATAGGCTAAAGAGTCCCATCCTCTCGCATTGGCTATGATATTTAAAGTTAGAATCTTACATAATATTATGTTTTACTAATCTTGTTAGAGCTTCTACGCATATATGCATAAGTAAGTAGAAATATGGTTATAATGCCTCAATGCTCTTCCTTCCTTGATCATATCTATTGGTTGTCCATTGATGAAATTATTAAACGAAGTAGTTGAAATGTATTGCCTAATCCAGTTTATGAAGTTTGTATGGAATCTAGACAATTCGAGTAAATGAAGAATGAATTTCTAATTGATCAAGTTAAAATATTTATGGAAATCAACCTTAATAGCATAATTCTTTGGGAATTACTTTTATTATATCCTTTAAATAACTCTTAAGCAATACGTATATTATCTTTAATCAGTTTTTCTTCTATAAAGGCACCTTGTGTATTATTGATCAAAGGCTTCAACATCTCTTCGATCTTATTAACAATAACTTGGAAATGATTTGTATAATGTATCACAATAAGATATAGGTCTATAATATTAAGTGGTTCAGTCAAATTTTGCTGGTCGTGAGCATCGTGATTTGGCTCCATAATTCTGTGAGGCTTTAGCTGATGAACACCTGCAAAATAGATAATGGCTCGCCAGGGATTGGTTCCCGGAAGGCCCCTCCGACGCTCAAGTTAGTATTTTGAGAGAGTTTCGGTTGCTAAGAACAGTGATGAAGCTAGGGTTGTAATCTCATACCTGTATTACGGTAGAATTATACCTTATATACCTGGGATTACCATTAGGTTTAGGTCTTTACGTAGATTATCATGTTTTCATGGAAATCTAACACCTGATGGGCCGGATGGGCCGTGATTGTTTGAAGATGGGTTCTGGGCCTAGCACAGCCGACCCAACCATAAGCCCCCTACTCCTCGAGTCTGAGCTAAGGGAAGGTTCGAAGGAGTACATAAGTATGAGACAGCGTGCTTCTTTGGTAGCTCGTGCTAGGCCCGACCGAGCGGTTATAGCGGTATGACAGGTCGATTGAGTATGACGACAAAGTCGATCGACTATAACGACTTAATGGGTCGGTCGGGAGTAATGTTGAAGTCGATCGAGCGAGAAGAGTAATAGACAGATCGGCCGGGCGGCTAGACTTAAGTAGAGCTCTAGACGTGATCATTACTGACGGTTTGCGTTTTCTGATAGGTTGTCATACACATCTTTCTAGCTACTGTACAGCTGTGGAGTGCGTCCTTTTAACTGTCGCGCAGCCGTCAAGCGTGTCTTTTCAGCTAGCGTGCCGTTGCGATTTTCAAACAACCCTAATTTACTCCTGCTCCGATTTTGCCGCATGTCCGCGATGATTCGGATGGTCACCACGAGTCAAGCACTGGCGGAACGTCCATTCGGCTAATCTTCTATAAATACTCAAGATCAATAAACCGCAAACTTTCTTCACACTTATTTCGCCCTTCGATTTTCATTCTGCGTTCCTTTGCGCCCTCTTGCTTTCAGTTTCCAGAGCTTTGTTTTCGTTGTCGACAAACTTTCAACTTCTATCACCAAACTAGGTACATCTTTTCTTCAACCCTTTCTTCTCAAACTTCTTTTGTTTAGTGATGTCGTCAGTTAGCCCTAGAGAGGGAGTTAGACTTAGGTTTGAAGCCGGTTCATCTTTAGAAAGTGTTGGCGTTGGGTCGTTGGAGGTAACGGCGGAAGTTGCAGAAAGGCCGGAGGCCAGCGAGAATGTGGCACCGGAAGTGGGGATTGCTGAGGAAATTAGAGTTAGCACTCGGAGATGGGCAAATCGTTGAAAACCGTTGGCTGACCCGTCGAAGATGACCGAGAAGGAACTGTCCCGGTTGGTCAATAAAAACAATATCCCCGTATCCTGGGGAACCAGACTGGTCGGTAAAGACGAAGGAATTTTCACTAGTGCAAATGGCTACCTCACTATTTCAGAGAGCTTTTTCTCGGTCGGGGATATGAGATTACCATACGTCCCCATTGTTGACGATATATGTGACATCTACGCCCTGAAATCGAGTTAGATTCTCCCGAACGGCTGGAGGTTCATTAACGGGCTGGCCCTATTGTGCTATCACTTCGGGCATCCACCCTCAATCAACGTCATGCGTCATTTCTTGCGAATGAGCCAAAGCTCGAATGCCGGGGCTGGGTTCCTCACTTTCAATACAGAGACGCTCGCTATTGTCCTACCAAAACGGCTTCGAAAATCCAAGCTTGGAAGACGAAGTATTTCTTTGTGAGGCCACTAGATTCGGCCTTTGAGTCCCGGCCGTGGAGGTATCTCTACGCCGAGCAGTGGAATGACGTCTCGGACATGCTCCTTACCAGGGAGGAATGGGTGGTGGTCGACCGCATCAAGGCGCTCGGTCGATACAACTTTAATCGCCTCCTTCAGGGATATCGCGGGGGGCCTCGGTTGATTCTTTTTTGCTCGACCCCCCGCCCCTACTTAGCAGGCTAGGAGAAGAAATGGCCCCTCCTGGTTGACCCCTTGTAATCGGATTGCTTTCCATATTCGTAAGTGCTGGTTTCTATTTCTGATCCCTTTTCTATTTTTGTGCAAATATGGTAAGGGTCGATGATTTCCCGACTGCGCCCTCCAGTTTCGCCACAGGTCAGCGCAAAGCTGTAAGCCCTCTCCGAAGGCAAAGAGACGAGACAAGAAAGGGGCCGGTGCAGAAGTCGCTCAGCCTGCTATTTCCGGGGAAATTGTCGCTCGGCCTATTGCGCCTGCGCCATCTGCGGCGCTTGTTCTAGCTACCGCTCCCGAATGGTCGGTAATGATAATAGAGAAGGGAGAGGGGGAGGCGGAGCCGCCTCTTAAGAGAAAAAAGACCGTTCGGGTAATTGACCCGCCTTGCCCATCGGGCCAAAGCAAAACAAAGGAGAAAGAGGGAGAGTTGGTCGCCCGGTCGGATAAGGGCAAAGGGAAAGAGCATGCTGCAAACGCCAAGAAGTGGAAACCCGCGATCAGCCTGGACAAGGATGTATCCCTCAGGAACGTTGATGTTTCCCTTCACATTTCCCAGAGGGTCGTTCCCCTATAGACGGGGAACGTCTTGACTCTTTGACTAATCTGAAGATGTCGGCGCGTCTTGTCCGTAACTGCGCGAGGGATATGGCGTTCGCTTATGCGCTGCATCGTCGTGTCGAACAGATCCGCGAGATTTCCCTAACGTGGGACCGGGAAGTCCACGATCTTCTTGTGCAAGTAAAAGCTTTGAGGGCCGAGCTGTCAGAAGCGAAGGATGAAAAGGACCTCATGCGGGTTCAGCTTACTTCTTTGGAGGAGGATCGAAGTGGTG
>JANZLX010000002.1:22849176-22867227 GCA_025531955.1 Erythroxylum orinocense
TCACTCTTCATTAACTTACTACATTCACTACCTTAATCTTGTATATCATTTCAAATTCAAGAATTTTCTTTTTCTTTTCACATGAATAAATTGCCACCAATTTCTCATTTAATTTCATTTAATAATTCTAACTTCCAAGAAAAGTTCGATGTCCAACACCAAGAATTAATACAAAGACTAGGAATCATATTCCTTTTTTATTTTCATTAACACCACCCCCTTAGGAGGTCATTATGAGGTTTACCAATTATTAGAATAAGAAATGTTACAATAAGTGGATCACTAGCAATATGGTTATTAAAAGACCATAATCTTAGATATTAATAGGTTTTTGAGCTTTATAATGTGTTCTAAAATTTACATTAGGTTCATTTGTTAACTTTATAAGGAGATTATTACCTAGAGGTGGTAAAAGAGTCATATATCAACATTAAGGAGAATGTAACAAAATCCTTATGCATATACTTCTATATTTGAGGCATTAAGGTATTGATTACAAAGGAAATGATTAAGGAGCATCTCAGGCTACCATCAGATGATAAGAGGTTGAGCTTTCAAAGTAAGATGTTGTTAAGATATGATGAGTAGAACCAGAGAGATGCATTGTATAAATTTGGATTTAGGATCACCTATTCTACTAAACATATGCACTTCTTATGTAAGCGCCTATATAACCATAACTAGTGCCTTCTACACTAAACCATAATGTATTACTTCAGTCTAGTGGATTGAACCAAGTTTGAACTATAGATTCATACCTTATTAATTTGATTCTGAAAGGTTTAGGTAAGGCTCCACAATCCCATTTTCATCAATAATATTGCAACCCATTAGAAATGTGGTTTGACATATGTCACAAGATAAAAATTTTATGTTCTTAATGTTAATTAGTTAGTTGTTAGGAAGGTAAGGGTTAACCTCTCTAATGTCGAGGTTGTGAAGACAAGTTAGAGAGGTAAATTACAACAATGATGAATGGATATGGTTATTTAGTTATATTTAGGAGAACAATAAATGGATTGACCCACACAAGCTTTAAGTTGATTTTTATTTCAACATAAATAATCAACCTTATATAAAAACTAATATTATGTTCATGTGAACCCTAAAACTATAAGGTTTTTCTTTATTGATTTCTCTTCACTTGCTTAATTGTCTTAATTTTTTAGTATAGAAATTTAATTATTTTTATTAATTATTATTTTAATAGTTTTATCATTAAGGTAGGATTAATATAATTAGTTCTACTATCCATGTGGGATCAATACACTAAAGTACTCTAGTTTTATAAACTTACTACAATTAATCTTAAACACTTGCAAATAGATTATATATTAGTTACTTAGCAGAGGTATGGGTCAACCTACCAGAAAGTAGTTGACCATAGCTTTAGATGGTACAAATTTATTGTCTAAGAGATCCTACCAATTCAATTTAATATATCAATTCTAGGTTATTAAAATCGTTGAGGGCAGTAATTGTCTAAATATTGATATTTGATTGAATTATTTTTTGAAAATTTGTCTTGTTAGTTAAGCTCTGTTCTATCAATATAGGTTTTTTCTATTTTATTAATCAAAATCCATCAACTTCATTCTTGTTGATAATTTAGGTTACACTAGTTAGTAGCTATATGTATTGTTTTAATCCATACCACTTTCTAGAAGGATCAACTTCTACTTACCATTATATAGCTTATCAATTATATGTACACTTGCCTTAGTTATGGTAACAAATTAGTATTAAAAAATTTATAAAGTTAAAATGCACATTAGTAATTCATGGATTTTAAGATTTTTAAAATAGATGTGAAAAGTGTATTTTTGAAGGGATTTGTTCAAGAAGAAGTTTTTGTTGATGAACCTCCTGATTTTGAATTACATATTGGTATCTACGATATTTAAAGCTTTATATGGCATGAAACATGCTCTTAAAGCTTTGTATGAAAGATTTAAGTGAAATTATTTTAGAAAATTTAATTTTAAAAGGTTGATAGAACTCTTTACCATAAAAGTATGATAATCTTATTGTTTAAAATTTTTTGACCTTATTTTTGGTACTCCTAATGAAAGGTTATATAAGGAATCTTTTAAGAGTATGGGTAAAAAATTTGAGATGAGCATGATGAGAAAACTCAACTTCTTTATTAGACTTTAAATTAAGAAAATGAAGGAGGTAATCTTCATCAATTAAGTAAAGATGATGAGAGCAAATCTAACAATGTACAGCTTTACCCAAGTATGATATATAGTTTACATTACCTTACCATAATTAGGCCTAATTTCATGTCTAGTGGTTTTTAATTAAATATCGTATTGGAAGTTGAAAACTGGAATATCAAGCTTGAGTTTGTGTAGACATTATATCAATTTGTTGGCATATTCACTAAACTACTAAGTGAGGATATGTTTTACATAATCAGGATGGAGTTAAACATGATTGAAGCATATTCAATGTGAATATGTATATTTTAACTATACGTAAAATTAATGTATTTATTAGGCCAACATAACATGTTTGTATTTTAATTAATTATAATTTTCTAACCATTGTTTGACTAGATGCCTCTTTAGGTCGACACAAATGTTCTTGATTTCTCTTTCTAAAATGCTTAAGTTCCCATAAATTTGGATAATAGTCACTAAACCCTTTTCTAGCTAGACATAATATCTATATAAACCAAAGTATATTTGCTAATAAATACACACAAGACTAAGTTAGAAATCATACACCAACTATATAGGAATCTAAAAAACAATGGAATGATAGATTTCAATTCTTTGTTTTAAGGTTCTCCGAGAGACAAATGGTTGATGAAGATAGCAAAGATAATTTAGGCAGTAGGTATTTTAAGAATTCTCAGTTAAGTTTAGTAAATACAAATTTACTCATTTACCTATTATATTATGAAATTGTGTAACTATTCCAATCACTATAATATCTATTGAAATGATCACTAATTGCCGATTAATCAAAATTTTATAGAAAATATTTGTGGGAGTTTGCGGCAAGAATCAAGTCTCATGCTCTCACGTTTTTTACTTATAAATTTATGCGTCCACTTTTTATCTTCGAATTTGTTCTCACTGGGTGAATTAACCCACTGTTGATTTTAATTAATTGGAGGCAAACTTGTCATAAATAATATTTTTATGTCTCTATCTTTCAACTTCAACCAGATAATAAATTGTAAAAAAAAAAGAATAAAGATAGATATATCCAGGAATATGTGTGTAGGCAGATAAATGAGGCCCCAAATATATAAGTTATGGAGAGTTAAGTTATATATGTATATATATA
This sequence comes from Erythroxylum orinocense, assembly GCA_025531955.1. NCBI lineage: Eukaryota > Viridiplantae > Streptophyta > Magnoliopsida > Malpighiales > Erythroxylaceae > Erythroxylum > Erythroxylum orinocense. The sequence continues at coordinate 22,852,477 of JANZLX010000002.1, forward strand.
AATAAGTTATGTAGAGATGAAATGAACCAAAACAAAAACCACCTTATTCCCACTAGGAAAATATAAAAGCAACATTACTTCATACTGCATAAAAAAAGTAATTAAAAGCTATAAAAAGAAAAGGTCGTGCCAACAACAACCTATATCACTTGGCTTTATGCGAGCCTCGTCCATTAAAGATGGCACTTTATTTTGCCCCTTTTTTCTTTTTTAGGTTCCAAGCTACTTTACTGTAAATGTAATAATAAAACATACTGAAAGTCAATAATGGAAGACATAAACATTGTACTCCACCACAGCATCTCCAGTTTTAGAATCAAAAACATGGGTTCTTGCCTGAGCATAGCCATTGGCGAACCGAAACACACCGCTGCCTCCAACTATGGGCATCTCTCTCACGGTGGAGAGCACGCTGTTACGACCCAACACGCTAAGTGTGCTGCCATTATACTTCCCTTCCACGAAAGCAAAGTTCAAAACCATTAACAGACCAACTTCATTGAGTGACGCAGATGCATACATACCCTGCGCCCTGCCTACAAGTTTAGTACTCATTTCAGGGCCAGCAGTGAGAGGATCGTCAATCATGGCTACCATACCAAACCCAGTTAGGGACGTGTTTGTCATGGCTGCACTGGCAATTTGGACCGCCGTGGGGTTTCTTCCGCTGACGATGTCGTGGAAGTAGAAGTGAAGGTGGCTTAACTTTTGTCTCCGCAGGCCTAGTTTTGTCGGAGAAATGTGTTTTGAGAAGGTGTAAGACTCGGCCTTTGAAATGTTATGTAATAGCATCAAGATTGTGAAGATGATTAGGAAGGTTGAAGGAAGGTTACGGAGAATTTTGGCCATAAGAATTAATTGGAAGTTTGCGAAGATAAGGAGGATACAGGTTTTGTGTCTAGGGTTTCAATAATTGTGGAGTTATATAGAGTGGCCAACCTTTAGGCCATTGTTTGTTTGTTTCACATTGGTTCTTTTTCTTTTTGTGTCGGGATAATATATTACATGTTCTTAATAAGTTGACAGTTCAAAATATTGAACTTGGACGATATCATTTACATAAAAAGTTTCCAATTTCACATCACTTCACCCTTATTTGTATCGTACGATGTATTTGTATTTTGTCTATAGGGATAATTACGGTTTCAAGTGAAATAATTAGACACTAATAAAGTGTAAAAATACTGGTATATTTTATTTTCTATAAATTAAAAGAATTCATTGATTAAGTCATAAATGGCATCAAAAGGAGGATTTACAAGGTTGTGTCAACCAAGTTTAGTAAGAATAAATCAATTTTCTATCTACTATCTATAAGAGCAACTAGAATCAGAAACTCACAAATCAAAGATTCCATCTTCTTTTAAGAAAAAAGCGTATCTTTTGAGCTACTTGGTGAGTTACCATTATTTCTCTAATCTAGTAATATATCCCTCTTTAGAAGAACTCGACGTCCTCGTCACAATAATCCATCAACACTCTTACAAATGTGGTTCCCTTAAGACTTCTTAATCATTGACACATCTCTCACATACTATATTCCCTCTCTATTGGATTTATCCTTACTTTTGCTTGAACGCTCTTTCATAAGGCTCATTGCACCCAACAAAACATAATTATTGAGGTTAACTTTTTCCATTGTGTAATCCTCTCCTTCTCCTTGATCCTTCGCGGTCATGAAATTCATTTGTTCCTTACCCACTTTTTGGTTTGGGCATTAACGAGCAAATAAGGCCCTTCACAAATGACAGAAGCAATATCTCCTTTTTCTATGTATTTGACTTATATTATGAGGATTCACATACCATCTCCTTACCTTTCTCTAACCCATTTCGTGTCCCACCATTATTTTTACCCTCATTCCTAGTTCAAATTGATGATGGCATTTATAAATCCACCAAGGCATCTGCAGCCACTATCGTGCTTAAGAGGCTTTTCACGTTCTACCTCTGAAGATCCATTTGTGTCTGCAACCACTATTGCGCTTAGGAGGCTTTTCACATTCTGCCTCCGAAGATCCATTTGTGCATAACATTGCAAGCTGCTTATGAAATTAAACAATTAGTCTTGCTCAAACATGTTCTACACATCCAACATCAAATATGTGAATTTCCTCACGTACTTCTGTGTTGAGCCATATTGCTTTAAACTTTTCAAAGCTTCTCTTACAAGCTATGAAATGTTAGCTCTTTCTTCATTTTCTTCAAAGTTTCAATGAGGGATTTACCCGTAATAATGTCGTTGGAGGTTATCATTTAATTATCTAAGAAACATTTTTCTTAATTTTAAGGAGTCTAATTAATTAATTTCAATATAATTGAAACTAATTAATTATAATTTTAGAAGTCACTTTTCTAAAATTAATTAGGAATCAATATAATTATTAATCTTAATCAAATTAAGAAAAAAATTACCTTTGGAATTGATTTTTTAATTTTAAAACAATTTTAAATTTATGTTTAGAATTTAATTAAAATAAGAATACATTATTACTTATTTAAATTATTCATTTTTAAGTTTAAGTCATACTTAAACTTATAACCAAACAAATTCAATCTTAAACCTATTGTCGAACAGCCCTCTTCTTCAACTTATTCTTAAACCCTAATTTCATAAGAAGAACCCTAGCCTCCAAGGATGCTATTGTCAACTGTCGTGTTCTTCCAATCAACCATATGTTGCTGGCTTTTGCTCGACGCCACTGCCCAAGGTGTCTCCTCCAACTCTAAGACCCAGACAACCTATGCTTTTAGATGGATCGCATGGGTCAACTCTCATTTTGCGCGGGCGAGCCAATAGAGAGCCACATCAATCCCAGCCTTCATTTAGCCATCGTGGAGCTTCCTGTGCCACTCACCCATTCCCACGAATTGGGTTGCAGGTCACAGACCCTCTTAGTCTTCCCAGAGCAATCGGCACAGACTGTCTCTACAAACTTGAACTCGGGTTCACGGTCTGCAAAGATCACGACCATAGTGTGTAGACCTTCAAGTGCCTAAGCCAAAGTGGTCAGCACAAAGTGTCAGAGCTTCCATGCCCTGAACTCACTGCAGTGCTTTTGGAGCATATCATCTATAGTCAGCTTTTGTGCTTCTTTGGATGAAGGGATTAGCAACGGGGAGTAGAGCTAAGGCATGTTCTTTGCCGACATAGCTGGCGAGCACTTACTTGAGGTTGCTTGGTTTATACTTATTAGTAAAATCTTGGAATACGCAATGCAGACAAGATGTAACAGAGAGAATATACCAATACAAAAGCTACTTTTCTACTTTATGCTTTTCTACGAGAGGGTTTTAACTATAAGGTTTTGTGTTTTCCAGAACGTAGGTTTCTAACTTTCTAGGTTTTTTTAACGCACAAACAAAATGACAACATATTCTAAACTTTTTCAGAAATTAAGTAGAATCAAATTCACGGGTTTCATTGTTTTATGGGTTTCCATTGTTTAATATATTGTTTAACACTTAAACAATTTCAATTCCAAAATTCATCATCAATAATGATCCAAAAATTTAATCAACTTATAGAATTAAAATTCGATTTTGATACCATTGTTAGGAAACCGGGTTGAGATATGATCCCGACCGCAGTGGAATAAAATTTTTCGTGACTTTTGATTTCCAAAAAATCAAGATTTATTTAATTCTATAAAATGATCAACACAAATTATGATACAACATAAATTTAATTCTACCTTATTCTGAAGCTTAATCTTTATCTTATCGTATCCCTCAAACTGTTCTTGAAATTGATCTGTCTCAACCATCGTAGCCACACAATTATCCGACCTTTAACGGTATCCAGTGCACAGGTTGAGAGAACTCTGTAACTCTTACAGAGAGGGTTAAGAAAGAAGTGTTACCTCTATGGAACTTAAGCCTATTTATAATAAGCTTTGGACGTTTTAGTAATTTAATTGAAATTAAATTCTAAATTCAATTAAACTTTAATCAAAATCACAAGTAATTCTAATTAAATACCAGTTATGCCCATATAAGATTAAATATCTCATATTGATCCTTATTTATTAAATATCTCATATTTAATCATAAAGTTTCTCAAACTTTACAATCAAGTCTAATTTGATTAAATAAACTTAGCTCTCTTTAACCCATTCTATATGTGAGACCCATTAGGTTCCCAAATATGTTGCAATGATTATAAAATCTAATTGTAATTCATAATTAAAATTAGATAAATTAAAACTTCTTTTAATTTATATTTAATTATCCAATTAAACAATTTATAATCATAGATCAAGATTGACGTCTAGCAACGCTTCATGACCACCCAAATATTTAGGAATGTTAAAGTAGTTTTGACTTTCTTTTCCGTGCATAATTTTTTCTGTATAGTTCAATCCTTTCATCATACAATGTTCCGATTAGACATAGAGCATGAAATTAATGTCTACTTTATTTTGAGTCTAATCATATTACTTCTCCGCCATTAGCTATCAATTCAATTAATGACTTTTGTAAACTATTTACAAATCATCATTTCTCCTTAGCCAAGGATTTCTTGAATTAATACTAATTGAGAACAACGAAACATTTTCCCCTATTACTTTAGGGTGATGAATCATATATTGATCACTCAACTATCTCCATATAATTCAAGCTATATCTAATGACTACCAATTAAACGACTTATGATTAAATAGATCATAAATAGTATCAAAACATAACAATCCCTGTACAAGATAACTATGATGACCTTAAGTCAAAGGATCACTTATACAATCATCACATTGAGAATTCCATAGGCATACAAGTAATGTTCCAAATAGATTTCTCATATCGAGTTTGTTCAGTGAACTTGATCTCTAGCAAGCACCCATACGTTTGTTTAAATATCTCTATACTTTAGCTTATGAGATCAACTACTTCCTTCATAAGGAAAAACTAAACATGTGCTAGGCATTTTACGTTCTATTACTGTTCAATCTTAATAGAACAATGACTAAGAACATTTAGGAATAATACATAAATGCAATATGAATCTCATAATTATAATCTCATTATAATTTCATTAGCAATGTATAATTATTCCATGGACTTTATCATATACATCTAAACATGTACAATATAAAAAATGCCTTTAAATAATTTGTCATTAAACTACAACCAAATTGATTGGTTGTAGAGTATAAACTAACAAAATTTAGGCTGAATGTCATGTTTCACTAGTAACTCTCTGATTCAATTAACAAAATTTCCCCTTAGAATTTAGTTTTCCAGCTCTATTCTTATGTATAAATGATTGTTCCTCTTCCTCCAAATTGTATATATACTACAAGTTATTGCAATTTTGAAGATAATTCCATCCTTCTTAAGAGTGTTAACAATTTTTGTAATCTATTGTATGATGTTTGTCCATTCTTTCAATTGATAGTAGACTTTCATTATGTGTTGAAGTTGATTCCAAATTGATTGGGATACTTTTGGAAAAAGTGGTGTGGTAGAGTTTATATATTATTCTTGAACAACAAGCATATAGGATCAAAGCTTCCAAACCATCTTTTCTTTGTCCTCAACTTGTTTTTGATAGCCGACCAGCTGACAATTTAAACTTTAGGGGAGAGAGTATTCTTCTAGATAAGCTCATACCAAAGAACTTAAGGATTACAAGATCAAAAGACCTTGTAGAATAAGGAATTGCCAAATTCTAGAGAGTTATTACTCAGCCAAATAGGCTTGTCTTCTTTAGCTGAAGGTAGACTGTGAGGCAGACAATTCAATAAGTTGGTAGCTCCTCTAAAATTACAGCTCTAGGCTCTACCATAAATAATGTTACTTACTTAAGCTCGTTATAGGATTCTTATAGTCAAGTGTAACATGTCATTTCTACTATATGGAAGGTTTAAGTCATTCCAGTTATCAAATCAAAACCACGTTAGCTCACCATTGCCAAGTTGCTTTATCCAAGGGTAAATTTGATCCTTCATACTGAGAAGTTGTCTGAAGCTTCATGAAGTTTCCCTATTGATATCATACATTCATTCACAAAAAAGACCAAAACATTTATTTTCAAGAATTTATAACACAAATTTGTAGATTACATTATCTAATATTACAAGTTGGAATGGAAAAAGGTGAATCTTGTCAAATTATCTATAATTTTCTAAATTTATAAAAATAAGTTAGTGTCACTTGTTGCTTGGGTTCTGTTAGAATTTTCTAGAAAGTGGGTAAAACAATTTACCTTCTTTAAGTAGGTAATATTACATGTAAATGCATTGTAAGTCTACTGTTGTGAAGCTAAGTAAGAGTGTGTGCGCCAGAGTGTTGCAAACCTACAGAACTTAGAGAAGAAAAAAGGAGGAAAAGGAAGCATGAAGAGAGTAAAGAAGAGGAATTGTGAGAGAGAAGTAGTGGAAAAGAAAGATGGAAAGAAGTTGAGGAGATATATTCTCTGTTCCATCCTTCATTCATCAACTAATATAGAAAAACTATAACAGATTTAGCCTTTGTTTGCTAGTACAGGTCAGCCACTATCAGTAATGCGCAGGATTACCTAATGGTTTGCTAACTGATACATGATTCATAACAAAATCAACAAACTTATGGGGTCCTCATCCTAATCTGCTACTACACCTTGGTTGCACTTGAGCTGGGTCTGTAAAATTAACTTCACTTGCAACATTACCCCCCTCTTCAGGCTTGATCATGTCCTCAAGATCAGTTTGAGAAAAATCTTTAGCAAATTCTGCTAGAGGCTCCCAAGTAGCTTCAGAAGGTTCAAGTGTTTGCCACTAAACAAGAATCTGTGGCATGAATTTACCTTGTTTCCACACCTAACAATAACCTATTACCTGTTCAGATTGTAAGAGTGGAGAGGAGCAATGAGCATTTGGAGGTAATGGGTTTGCTGCAGTGGTGGTGCCGCCATGACACTTCTTCAAAAGAGAGACATGAAACACATTATGGATTTTGGAGTCCTCTGGTATATCCAATTTGTAAGCCACTGGTCCAATGCGCTTCAATGCCTGAAAGGAGCCATATTATCATTTGGATAGTTTATGATTTTGTCTCCAGGCCACTGTTGTTTGCCTGTATGATTGTAACTTAACATAGACTAACTCTCCCACTTCATATTGGCACTCAATTCTGTGCATGTTAACATAGTCGCGCATCTTAAGTTGAGCCCTCTACAAAATTTCTTCTAGGGAGGCTATGTTTGTAGCACCCGCAACATAATCTAGGAGAGAAGGCAGTGGCCAACCATATAATGCTTCATAGGGCGTCATTTTCAATGAAGAATGCCAAGAGGTGTTATAACTAAATTCAGCCCAAAGTAGGAAACTTACCTAAGCAGTGGGATTGTCAGAAACAAAACATCTCTAATAATCTTCAAGGAATCTGTTGACCACCTCAGTTTGGCCATCCCACTGAGGGTGGTATGAGCTGCTAGTGCTTAAAGTTGTGCCTTGTAATTTGAAGAGTTATTTTCAAAACCAATTCATAAACGCAGGATCCCTGTCGGACACAATATCTTTAGGAACAACTTCTTGTATAAATATCTCTACCACTTGCTGAGTAGAAAGACCAGATTTTATAGCACAAAAATGTGCATATTTATAGAACCGATCCACTACCATAAGTATAACTGTAGTCCCTCTTGCTGCTAGTAAATGTGTGATGAAGTCCATGCTTACACTTTCCCAAACATTGGATGGAATATCTAGTGGTTGGAGAAGCCCAGGAGTGGAAGTATTGATTGGCTTCACCTATAGGCAGACAGAGCATTGTTGGATATACTTTCTAATGTCTTGACGCATATTGGCCCAGTAGAAAGTTGTGGCAATGCGGGATTATGTTCACTGGAGCTCAACATGACCTCTTAATGGAGAATCATGGAACTCCTGCATGATTAAGTACAGAAGAGTAGATTCAATAGGAACCAAAATTTGACCCTTGTATAATACTAACCCATCTTTGACACTGTGGTAAGGATGCGGGTTATCCAAGATCTCTTTCTGCAACTAAATAGTGGGTTTGTGTTGACTAATAAATATTTTCAAAGCCTGCAACAGTGCTACTACTGGATGAGTAAGACCATAAAGAGCAATATAGGTTACCTCAGGTAGTCTAGACATGGAATCAACAGGTCCATTCTCTCCTCCTAGTTTATATTGTATTTCAAAATCAAATCCCAAAAGCTTGGAAAGCCAATATTGTTGTTCAGGTGTTTGGATGGTCTGTGTCATCAAATTTCACAAACTCTGGTGATCAGTTTGTATTATGATGCACCCCCAACAGATATTGTCGCCAAACCTTAACGGCCTCCATGATGGCCTAAATCTCTTTAACATAAGTCGAGGAAGCCTACATCTTGGGACTTATTTGCTTGTTGTAGTATGCAATAGGCTGCCCTTTTTGGGTCAAAACTGCACCAATTCCTAAGCCTTAAGCATCTTTCTGGATCACAAATATTTCCTTAAAGTCTGGTAGTTTTAGAATCGGAGTAGCTGCCTGGTAGTTTTAGAATTGGAGTAGTTGCCAAGGTTCTCTTAACTTCTAAGAAAGCTGCTTCATCCTTAGGAGCCCATACAAAGGCTTCTTTATGCAAGATTTTGGTAAAGACGCAACTTTGCTTACATAATTGACCACAAACTGTTGATATTAACCAACAAGGCCTAAGAACCCCATTACTTATTTAACAGTGGTGGGTGTCGGCCAAGCTTACATAACAACCACTTTTTCAAGATCCACTGTAACCATATTAGTATAGATAATATGGCCCAGATAGCTAGGAGTATTTTCTTTTTCAAATTCACATTTTTCTTGTTTGGCTTTCAGTGAATTAGCCCTTAATGTTCTAAGCACCTGTTTCAAGTGATGAATGTGTTCCTCCAAAGAGGAGCTATATACGAGAATAACGTCAAAGAAAACAAGCACATACTTCCTTAACATAGGCTTAAGCACAGAATTCATTAAGACTTGAAAAGAGGAAGGTGCATTAGAGAGGCCAAAGGGCATTACCAAAACATTCATAATGTCTGTCATGCTTCCGAAAGGTTGTTTTATGGACATCATCAGGGTGAATGCGGAGTTGGTGATACCCAGATCTCAAGTCAAGCTTTGAATAGATTTGAGCGCTTCTAAGTTTAGCTAACAATTCATCCACTGTCACAATCAGAAAACAGTCCTTAATGGTGACAACATTAAGGGCTCCATAATCAACACAGAACCGCTAGCTTTCATCCTTCTTTTTAACCAGTAAACCAGTAGTGATAGGGCCGAACATTGATAGAAGAAGTGTTGAGTTGTAGTGGAATTCGATGATCAAATTCACTTATTAGAGGGAGACCGGATGGAGTTTTAAATACATCTGCAAATTATTCTAGAAGAGGAATGATTTTCAATGGTGACTAACTCTATCTATAAAAATTGAGAGAATACCTGTTTGACAGGGAGTGTTAAAGAGAAACACTAACTCTATCTATAAAAATAAACAAAATGTCTTAACTTCTATAAAAATAACCCATTACTCTTATTGCTTGGATTATGTTAGCATTTTTAGCACACTTAAGTTGATAATGTTGCCTATAAATACATTATAGGTGTGTTGTTGTAAAAGCAAGTGAGCAACACAAAAATATGAGTGTTAGCAAATTAAAAGTCTAGTAAGTGGAGAGTCATTAAACGTGTATTTAAATCATTATAGTATAATATATTGTTCAAAAATAAATAATAAGAGAAAATTCTTCAAATCCAAGTAACATAAATAATATGCTAATACTCTTACATTTTCTCTATTCTAAATTTATTTTTTATTTTAGTATGTAATTCCATTGTCTTAATTATATATATATATATACTTTTCTTCCATTATAAGACTTTTAGCTTTGATATGGGTATTCTAAATAATAAGAATTTTTAGAATTAATTTTTATCAAAAAATCTCAATAAGTATGATGATAGAAATTTTATTCTAATTATGACAAGATCATTTGTCGTAATTTTAAATACTTAACTAAATACACCTTTGTTAAAATTATTTTTTAACTTCACACATCCAAAATTTTTTAAAGTCTAACAACAAAAAATGTTAAAAAAATCTACAATGGTAATTGAATTGCATTCTTAATAAAATAGAATTTTTATGTTATAATTACCTTTATAATGAACCTTTTAATTATTTCGCTTAGTATTATAGTTGGTTTGTTTCGTTTCTGACCCAAAAGAGAGATTAGTATTATAGTTGGTTTAGAAATAGACTGATCACATAAATGTATCTTTTAATTAAAAACAAAAATCAAAGAGTATAGAAGGAGCTTCCGAGAGATAGACAATAAAGTATTGCACATTAAATTAAGATAATCCTGGCAGAAAAGTACTACTTTTTAATATTGATTAATTCATGGCCTTTTGCCATGAATGTATCCTCCTTAGTCTTTACATTTTTATGTATATATAGTTTTTGCGTAAAAAAGGTACTTAAAAATTTATATAAAAAATATTTAAAAAATATTTTTAAAGACAATGTATTATAAGTTTTCACTTAGGAAAACATTTCATAAATATCCATTATATGATAAAGATTTTTTTAAAAATATTATTGATCTAATGGTACTTCCCTATTATGAAATTTGTTTATGAATATAATTAGCTACCAAGTACCAAATAATAATGATAATAATTAAAAGTAGATATATTTAATGAACAATAATAAGTATAAATGATTTGATATTATGTGAAAGATCCAGCTATCATTTATAAACTATATGGGAGATATGTCCTGAATTTATAATGGCCCAACTTGATTTATAATCAGATTCGAATCTTGTGTGCTATGACATAAATAAGATGTCATTTAACGAATCGGAGAATACTTGGTGTTAGTATGGGATACATAATTCATGTCGGACTCGTACGGGTCAGAGTCCATTGAGAAGTTAAAATGATAACAGTGATGAAGTTAAGAGTATGTCAAGCGTCAAACTCATGATCTACAATTCAAGAATATGAGAAAATATAATTTCACCACCTTAGACATCTTATATGTAACCTTAGACTATAAATACCTTCATTAGGGTCTTATATGGTGGGTGACATTTCATATTCTTGACTTTGTATCATTTTCTTATAATAACAAAATTTATGGACGTACGTCACATTGATCGAATCATGAAAATTTTAAAATTTAACTTTATTTATTTTCTTCCTATATTTTCTATTTGCACGACTATTGGCGTCAGAGCTTAAGAGTTTTTTTCCTAATGCTAATATGAGGCTTGTTGAGAATTTAAATGGATCGAATAATTTCACCTTATATTTAGCAAGGATGCATAAAAATATTAAAAAGAGAAGAAAATTTTCTAAAGAAATAAGGAATATATTATATTATTAAGTTTGGGAGACCAATACTTGAGAGAGATAGTTGATAAAACAACAAATGCATAAATTAATTATTATAAGAAAATATTGTGTTTTTATATCTTAAGGATGAAAAAAAAAAGTATATAGATAAAGATCACATGAATAATTTTAACCGAATCATCTTAGATTTATAAGGTATTAGGATTAAAATTAAAGATGAGGATCAAGGAATAATCCTTTCATGTTCCTTACATAATTCATATGAAAGCTTTATTGGTATATTATGTTTTACAATAATTAGACTATATCTATTAGTGATTTGAATGATGCTAACCGTCCAAAAATTCAAGAAAAAGGTTTATGACACATATGATGGTAGATCGAATTTGGGTTTCGTTATTAGCAAAGATAAGAATAAGGATATGAATATTAGAAATGGGAGTAATTCACGATCTAAATCAAATCCTGAAGTTATTTGTTGTTTCAATTGTAAGGACAAATGACACTTTAAAAAGGAATGTCCATAGCAAAATTAAGGAAAAAAGAAAAAGAAATAGATGCAAAAGTAAGTCTTGTTATAGTACTTAAGAGCTTTAATAAAAAGGATGGAAAAAACATTAATATTTTAACTATTAGTAATTATAATTCTACAATAGGTGAGTGATAGATACTAGTATATCTTATTATATGACCTTTAATAAGGATTGGTTATATTCCTTTAAAGAATAAAATGATGTTATTATATTGGATGATGATAGAGAGCATGTTGTCAAAGGTAGTGATTTAATATATATCCAAATGCATAATAGAATTATTAAAACTTTTGATGTTTGGCATGTTCCTAAGCTTTAGGAAAAATCTGATCTTGATAGTTAAGTGCATAAGTTTTCTAATGGTGATGTGTAGCTCAAAGTGTTAAACGACATCATAATTAGGATGGAAGGAAGATTACGGCATGAAATTATCTCTTCTGTTAAAAATAGTAATGGCATTAGTGGTTGTCTCTCAGTATAGTATAGAGTTATGGCATCGTATATTAGGTCATATGAATGAGCATACACTTGAAATAGTAAACAATAAAAGATTGTTAGATGGAGTTGTAACTAGAAAGATGAACTTTTAAGAGTCATGTGTTCTTGACAGTTGTGTAAGGTCAAATTCACTTCTATAAGCATTCTTGATTGTATCTATTCAAATTTTTAGGTTCCTACACTAGTTCAATCATATGGAGAATGAAGTTACTTTGTTACTTTTATTGATGATTGTTTTAGAAAAATTTGAGTGTATTTTTAAAATCAAAGGATGAAATGTTTAGAAAGTTCAAAGAGTGAAACTCTATTGTTGAAAAACATACCTAGAAATAGGTTAAGACACTTAAAATAGATAACATGATGAATTTTTTTAATAAACCATTTGATGAGTTTTATATGAAAGAAGGTATATTGAGGCACCACATTGTACGTCATACACCATATAACATGGAGTTGTAGAACAAATTAATAAAATGCCCACACGGTATGCTCAATGCATAAAATTAAATGTTGAACTTTCAAAGAAATTTTATGCTAAGACATTTAATATAACTACTTATGTGATTGATACATATCCTTCAACTACAATAGATTTTAAGACTCCTTAAGAAACTTAACTCCCTATAAGTATTATGGTTTACGTATATTTAGTTGTTTAGCTTGTATTCATATTAATGACAGTAAACTAGAGTCTTGGGAAATGAAATGCATATTTCTGTAGTATGCTATTAGAGTTAAAGGGTATAGATCAGTGACGGAGTCAGAAGTTTAAGATAGGAGGGCACAAATATTTAATTTTTTAAAATATTGGGGGGCCCAGTGTACCAATAGACTCCAAATAATTCTGTCCTTATATATATATATATATATTAAAAATAAAAATATTTAATTTTTTTAAATGTTAGAGGGCCCAGTGCACCATAGGCCCCCACGTAGCTCCGTCTATGATTATGATGAACTAAAAATTATGGAACTCAAAGATTTACTATTAACAGAGATGTTAGTTTTTGATAAATCTACTATATTTGGCTAAAGAAAGCAGCTTGATGATCTTGTAAGTAAAAAGGATCAGGATTATGACTAGAACATGGAGGGTAAAATTGAAACTCCAAGGAATATGGTTAAAAGTTAGTCAATGGATGTGAAGGAAGAACAATTACAAGTATAACAGTAAGGAGAACAAGGAGAGAAATCAGAAAATAGATCAAGTATTTAGCTTGTGATGATTTTATTAAAACAAATCTTATTACATATACCTTGGCAGTAGTTGATAATATAGATTGTGATGGACCATTTATTTATGGAAAGGCAATAAATGGTAAAGAAGTCAGAAGGGTCGATTCTCAAGAATAAAGAGATACAGACTTTGTATAAAAATAATATATAAAAACTTATACCATTACTAAAGGATATAATGCCAATGGGATGCAAATGAGTCTTTAAAAAGAAAGAAGGTAGTCTTAGAGTTAAGCTAGCTAGGTTCAAGTTATAGCTAGTAGCATAGGATTTTTCATAGAAGGAGAAATTAGTTATCATGAGTTCTCACTAGTGATGAAGTATAATATTTTATGAGTTCTTTTAACCATGGTAAGTGTATCAAATATGAATTTGGAGCAACTTGATGTGAAAATATGTTTTTTTTACAGTGAATCTAGAAAAACACATTTATATGTCATAATAAAGGGTTATCTTGACTCTAAGAATAGGGACTATGCATGTTTGTTGAAGAAATCTTTATATGTAGTAAAACAGTCACTGAGGCAATGGCACAAGAGTATTGACGCATTTATGACTTTTTAAGATTTTGTTTCGTAACTAGTTTGATAATTTTCTTTACTATAGAAAAGTTTCAAATGGTTCATATATCTATTTATTATTTTATGGCGATGGCATGTTAATTACATATAACGATAAGGAAATTAACAATTTGAACACTTTGTTAAGTAGTGAGTTTAAGATAAATGCTTTGGGTATAACTAAAATAAATTTGGGTATAGAAATTTGGAGGGATACTGTAGCACCCCACTCCCACAAGACCCAAACCCGACATTGATGGTGATATCTGAGTCCGTGCCCCGCGAGGGTAGTGTGTGAAGTCACTCATTCATTCAGAATTCGATACTTTTTTTTTGAAAACATAAACACACATGCGGAAGCCATAATCAAACGGGGTATAAGCCCTTTTCAATCATACAAGACAATTTACAAATTCCCTTATGGCCAATTGGGCCCTTTCACAAATATAAACACTTTAGTCATTTCAAAATATAAATTTATACAAAAGTTGCAGAGTACAAAATTCAGTGCAAAATTAAAGAAATGCAATGCAGACGCGAACTGATCCCGACCTCTATCCTTCGCTTGAATGATGTAGGTATACTCCCGTTGGCCTAACG
>JANZLX010000002.1:22893347-22903636 GCA_025531955.1 Erythroxylum orinocense
AACCGATGCATGCTAGGTAGTCGATAGAGATTGTAGCTTAAGGCGTTTGACGATTAACAACCAAGAGTAGAGATACGATCATGGTTGGTTGTCGAATAGGTTTACTATATAGCCGAGAGGACGTAGTAAATACTTAGGAATCTTTGACTAGCAAGTTAGGTTTGAATGATAAATAGTCAATTGTGTGATGTTCGTTTGTCCATTGGGGGAAGCTAGAAGCCTAGATGCTTTTATATCTTATAATCTTTTCATTTAATTATTGCTTTTTGCTTTCTTATTTTGAATTGCCAATTCCAAAACAAATACCTTGTTACTTTTGCACTTGAATTAAGTTCTAAGAATCGAGTTGATAGTTGAGTTAATAGTCTCTGAGGGATCGATATTATTATTACTAACGGCAGAAACGTATACTTGCGTTTTTGGCGAACACCTATCCTTAAGCAAATAACTATCGATAAAATAGCAATGCTTGGACCATAATCTCCATGTTGCCTGTACTGCCTTTCACGTAAAACATCCAAGCAAATCATGCCTGGTTCTTTGGCTTATCAATACCACCCCCTCCGATAATAACCTTGTCCTCAAGGTTAAGATTGAAGAAATTATCCTATGAGTGCATGGAATGAAATCTCCGGTTGACATGCAGTTGAGTTGTTTTGCCCCTCCTTATCTAAATTTTCATCACCGCATTTTAGTATCAGCAGTTGAGGTCCCTTGCAATGATGTCCTGGGGTAAGTTTCTCATCGCAATTAAAACACAATCCCTGGGTCCTTCGCTTCTACATTTCATCCCAAGTAAGTCGCTTCGTAGGTGATGCGGGTTTGAACTTTGTTGAAGATAATGAATCTGCCATGAATCGACTGACAGGGTGTGCAAGTTGGCGTTGACGATTCAACTGCTCATCCCGCATCCGAGCAAGGCTAATGGCATCTTTTAGAGATTTTGGTTTTAACATCCTAATGTCATCTGCAATGTCAGGCTTTAGGCTCCCCATGAACGTGCCCACCAAAGCTTTTTATGTCCATCCTTGCACTCTATTACCTAACCTCTCGAATTCCTTTTGATAATCTCGTAATGAACCTGTTTGTGTTATTTTTGACAAGGATTCATCAAAGTCCTCGCAATCGGTAGGACCAAATCGTGACCATAGCTCCTCAACAAAAATATCTCATGTAACTTTTTTCCCCTCCTCTTGGCAAGCCTTTTGTAACCACTGCCACCACTGATTGGCTTCTCCTTCCAGATGAAAAGATGCTAGAGAGACCTTTTGATTATCTGTTGTGCCTTGAAATTCAAAAAATTGAGCTACCCGATTGAACCACTCTGTTGGATCATCTCCAGAGTATTTTGGAAAATCTAATTTTGCCATTTTGGAAGAAAAAATTTGTCTGCCACCTTCGTTCTCTTCTCGATATGGCCGGACAATTCCTTCTCGTCCATTGTTGTGATTGTTGGAGCTTTCCCTACTTGAAAGCAAAATTTTAGACAGCCTGTTGACAGTGTCCTCAAGTCATTGCATTCCATCTTGAACACCAAGTCCAGCCTCCAAAGCTTCAATTCTCTCTTTGTTGGTTGCCATTTTAACCCGACTCTGATACCAATAATAGGTCCCAGTCAAACTCAAAGCTACAAGTTTTTTGACAATGTTCGGCTTATGGCGAGAACAGACTCAAGTGACTTTTTTGATTGAAAATAGCTTCTTCTTTTTTCTTACATTGATAACTGACGGAGATTTAATTACACATGAACTCTACTACTTTCCTACTACTTAGTTCACATCTCTAAGAGATTGGATTACAACTACAATACTTAAAATAACTACTACTCCTATTCTTAAGCAAATAACTAGCGATAAAATAACAATTCTTGGACCATAATCTCCATGTTGCCTGTACTGCCTTTCACGTAAAACATCCAAGCAAATCATGCCTGGTTCTTTGACTTGTCATAAACAACTTGACCATCCTTTGCATAATCTTTTTCCTATGTGAATAAGGCAACTATTGTTTGCAAAGTAACCATGTGCACCAACTTATGCAAATGACTCATTTAAGGAAACATGCTGGCCATGCACGATGGAGTTCCTTACAAGGGACAGAATATAAAGGTTGGAGAGTTAACAAAGGATGGAAAATCATTAGCTTGCCAAGGAAAAGATAAGCATAGGACATTAGAAAATGATGTTATCTAAAGAATTACTGAAGATGCATATCATGGCCATCAATAAGCATAGCATATGATCGATGAAAGCCATGAAAATCAAAGTGAAAAATCTGGAATAAGCAGAGATGAAATAGAATGCAAAATTAAATGCTCTTACGCTACATAATTGTCCTTTCAGTAGAAAGTCGAGCAATACTCTGAAGAAATTTGATATAGACCACATAAATGAATTGACTACACGGTTTTTCCCCGACAGAACTTCACCAGATAGGTTATCCGCTAAATATGCAGCACAAAAGCATATTAACTTCCTCTAGAAATTGGCAGGGGCAAGTAAAAACCAATGCAGCACCATATTAAACAAAATGGGCAATCACAAATGGTTCACCATCGATGATTTATAGGTAAAGTATAATCAAAAGAAAGCCACCACAAATTCATAGCCTTTTAAAACAAGCTATGCTTTCTCCTCCCAGGCTTAAAACAAATTAAGACCCTAAACTGTGATCATTGTTTGTTTTGTACATGTATATTTGTGAAGGGACAATACCTTACCTCAATGGATGCCTATCAATTTATTGAATGCAACATTGAGGACTACACACAAAAAGAAGGCTCAGAAAACAAACCATTTTTAATTACAAGTGACCCAGTCTACGACTCTACTACAAAAGCAAGGACCAAAGGGGAGTTCATGGGAGCTTAGGTTTAAGCGTGGGCAAGCCACTGGAATGTGCAGGGCTAAGCTTATGGATCCAATTAAGACGTCCTTTCTTCGGATCTACACAAGTTAGGTTTTGCACCAGATTCAGAGTGCCATCATGAGCAATGGCAGATTCAAATTGCTCCAACACCTTCACAATCTGCCAAAACTCAGGTCTCTTCTCTGGTTGCAACGACCAACATTGCTCAATCAAATTTCTCATGGCAGCAGAACAGTCCACAGGAATGGCAGGTCTCAAATTCTGAAGCATTTGAAATTTTCTTATATAAGAACCCATTTGGAAGAAAAGTACTTTATAAATGCCAAAGATTGATTTGCAATGAAAATGGACAGTAATCAAAGAAGAGTTGCACATATTTTACAACACTTCTTTTCTAGAACATAAAGCCCCTTCTAAAATGCCGAGTGATCGTGTTGAGGGCAGGGTGCAGGGATGAATGCATATGGATGATGGTAAATGGGGAATGATAAGAGCTATACCTTATTCACTACTGCAAAAGCGGCTTGGATAGGGTTCATATCCTCATAGGGAATTCTTCCAGCAACCATCTCCCATAAGATGAGACCAAAACTATATACATCGACCTTTCGCCCATAAGATTTCTTTTTAATCATCTCAGGTGCCATCCATCTATATGTACCGGGGTCATCAGCTAGCAAATCACAAGATGCCTCTTCACAAGCAATACCAAAGTCTGCAATTTTCAGGTGAAAATCTTCATCAATGAGAACGTTTTCTGGTTTGAGATCCCGATGAATGACACCCTGAGAGTGAATGTATTCCATTCCACGAGCAATGTCCAGTGCAATAGCAATAAGTTTCTTTAAGGGGAGAGACTTATCCTCAAGTTTGTGCAAGTACGCCCTCAATGAACCTTCTGATAAATATTCTGTTATGACGCAATAAACTGGCAAGTTTTTGCATGCAGCTACAAACTGTTTCATCAATTAAAGTATAATATTCCACAAAGTGTTAGTGAAGACAGTAAACTCAAAACTTATCCAACAACGATAGTTGCAAACTTCTGGTCACAAGTATTTACATATATGTTTCAAATCAACAGCTAAAGGAAACCTAGTAATCAACCATAAGAAACTAAATTCCAGATCACAGGGGAAACAATTAAAAAAAATCTATAGGGGACAATGGAATGCAAGAACTTATTATATTATTCAGGAAAAAAAGAAAATAATTTGTTAACCTTTATGACATTTGGATGATGCAATCGAGATAAAAGCGTAACTTCTCGATTGAATTGTTTCTCTAATCGAGCAGCTAAGGTTCCATTTTCGTCATCATCTGGTACTCTGATAATTTTCACCGCAACAGGTTCATCCTTGTAAACCCCATGGTACAGCCTACTATGCGCTCCATGAGCAAACCTAAGCCCAAGAAACAGCTTAGACATATCAACAGTCCATCCATCAGCTGTTTCTACAGCATTAATTTTTACTCCACCGTGGTCAAAATACTTTGTCCATGAAGAATCCTTCTTGCTCCTAGATTTTTCGTGACCCTTCATCGAGGACAAGTGCCTAAGTGGGCTTGTATTTGAAGAAGATTTGCCTGAACCAGTTTCTTGGGATTCCTTGTGGAAAAACTTTCCAAATCCCTTGTCATGATTTTTTCTGCGAGGATGCGGTGTTGAGAATCTCATCCTATCAGATCTTGCCTCCTTAAAAGTATCAGAAAGAACCGTTTGAGGTAGCGGAGACAAAGATCTCTGTTTGTTGGTAACGGGATTTCGCTCAATCTGAGAATTAGTATGAACTGATGATTTTTGATTGGAAACTATTGATTCTGAAGAGTACCTTGATTTAAATCCTGAAACTCTCTGAGACTGAAGGCTCACAGTAAAAGAGGCCAATTTTGAAGTGTCCAAACGATGACAAACTGTATGGGAGAACTTCGTCCTCCTTACCCAAGACGTAGCCTCTTCTCCCATGTATAGCCTTTCTTCTTTGCCAACAAATCTGATCCTTGAAACCCTAATAAAGGTATCAACTATATTCCAAAATCTTTATCTCCTTCTTCTCCAGCAGAGCAGAAGAAGAAGGATTGAGAGCCAGAAACTAACTTGTAGAGCTCAAAAGACCGATTTGCTTAAAACCCATTAACAAAGAAACGACGAAGATTCAAACTTTAAACCCGGCAGAATGGGAAGACCATTCAAAGCCATGAAGAGAAATCAAGAAAAAGACCATGGCAGAAATTACTCGCATCTCTATCTGAAATAAAATCCCATGAAATCCAAAGTATACCATCAGCAAAAGGATTCTATCAAAGCTAAACTTCTATAATCAATCAACCACCAACCCTTGATGAGCTTCCCCTGTTGTCCTTTCGCCTTCAAAGTCAAAATGGCAACTTCCGTATAAACCTGGAAAATCCCATGTAGGTGTAGCCCACCAAGACACCAATAAACAAATAATGATTAAAAAACTGACTTTGAAAGAAGGAAAAAGGAAAAGCATGCTCAATTATTATTATTTTTTAAAAGTAAATGCCCATCACCACCTTCAAATTAAACACTGAGAGAGAAGCTAATCATTATGTCAACACAATCATAAACCACAAACAAGAATGAAGAAAAGAGATGAACAAAAAGGCAAATCTAAAGCGATACTCGCAAATTGAAGGGCAAGCACGTAGCTTTACAGGCAGGGTTAAATCAACCCATTAAAAAAGTTGTGTTATTGAAGGACCTCAACAACAGAGAGATCAAGAGAGGATGTTTATGGTTTATGGGGAGATAGAAAATTCCTGTAGATAGAAGACTTGAAGATTTCAAAATAGCAAACAAAACTTACGTAATGGAAACGGTTGTAGGTCGCCGTGGATTCCCGTGGACCCGATATCCCGGGAGGCGCGTGGGACCCCGGTGCCGGAGATGATGATTGCGGGCGTGAGGATGGTAGGGCCCACGGGAGGGAGGGCGGAAGCAGATGTTTGTGTTATGGTTACGAGGGTTTTCTTATTCAGTTTGGTATTTTAGCAAGGTGTAATAAAAAGTAAGAGGATTCCAAGTGTCACTTTCGGAGAGAATGAGGTGGAGAATGAGTGTCACTTTACAAGGACCACCGTGGTTTTGGTTTGGTACGGTTCGCAGGGACGCTTTTTCTGTGCTTCTTCTGTTTATGGGCGGTTGGGCTGGGTTGGGTCGGGTCGGGTTGGTGGGTGCCGGTCGAGATATCCGGGATGATGCCGGTGGACCGGTAGTGGCGGGTTGTTTTTATAATTAATTAATTTACACGCATTTTAACTCCCGTAATTTTGTGAATGGATTAAAGTAAGAATGGAAACAATTAAAGGTGCAGCTCCCGTCAGTCCTCAAGGTATCTGTAGGAAAGGATCTTTGAAGCATTATTCCCGACGTACGGTGGGATTGGAATCGTTCTTTTGGAGTTTTGTATGTGTCGGGTGGTTGTAGCAGTCATCCAACAAACTAGTTCTTCCATAATATTCTTATCCATGAAATTTATTCTGTTATTGACAGAAATCATGTGCCTCATCAATTACTATTTTTATATCAGTCATGTTGTGAATTGGTCAAATGGTAAACAGTAAAACTGAAGAATAATATAATATCATATCAGGTACAAATTCGTTTATGGAAAGGAAAGTGGTTGAATGGGATAATGTTGTTTTTCATACGTCAACTTCTTTCGCCGTTACTGCGCCTCAAGACCTGATATAAAATAGTCAGATCTATATGAGCCTATACGTGGAGGGACACAACATTATAATAAACGGAAAATTTTTTAACCTCAAAACATTTAATAAAATTATAAATTTGCTGGTTCTTCTTGTTGGTAAGAAAAGAAGATGTGACGAAGGAGAAATAAAGCTTATGGAATACCATATCCATATTGGACTAATCTCAATTTCACATACCTGTAAAAAAAATTTACCCAAAGATCATAGGTGCTCTTGATAAATACACTCTGACGTTCAAGTCGGTAAAGTTAAGAGGTGCTAAGTATGTATATAAATTTTTAGCTATATTAGTCATAAGAACTTACCTTGGATGTCTTCCTTTTATCAACAATCATTTAAAAAGTGCAGTTGGACTCTAACTATCCTTGTTTTATTAATAGCTTACTTGGTTTTTAATTAAGACTCTTGGTTAAACTTATCCTCTTTAGATAGTTAAGTTTCCTAGAGCTCCTAAACGTGAAAAAGGTACATGGGCCATATTGAATAGACTTAGAGCCAATTTGCACACTCATTAAGAGTGTATCATTTTCTTTTTAAACCTTGGATTGAGATTAATGGAATAGAATGGAACAAAATGTAACGGTTTATAATGGAATAGAATCTAAAATAGTAAAAAGTTGTTTGGGAGGGATGGAATAATTAACAATGTAATATAATAAAATATTGTTTGGAAGATGGATAGATGGAATGGAATGTAATGTATAATAAATGACTATTATACCTCTTGATATTAAAATGGTTGTTACAAGAGGTTTAATGTTATGATTTTAAAACATAAATCATGTCCAATTAAAAAGTCACAGTTCAAGTCACAACCATGACAAATAATTTTTTATAATAATTATTAATTATATCAAAATTTTGTGGACCGTAAGAAATGAGTGTGGGGAAAAGGGGTTAATGTTAGAAGAAATAATTGGTATTAAGAAAAATTAATAAGGGTATATTAGGTAGTATGTATTTATTAGTTTACATTCTATCCTACTAAACATAGGAATAAAAGAAACATCATCCTTTAGGACCCACCCATCTTAGATTTCTTACATATGTATGCTATTGACAAATTTGAAAATCATCTTTAGTTTATTTATGTAGGCCTGGGTAAGGTATGTGGATAATTTGATAAGAATCATCCTTTGGAAGTCTACTTAAGAATATTCTCTATAAAATACAATTGTCATAAAGACATTCCTGTTACTCAAGGAGAGGTGCATCGTTGGTTAATCTTAATCATTAATCTAGTCTAATCTTGACGATCAATCCCTCCATACAAGGCACATGATGTGCAAGATGACTAATCTTTTCCATTCTTCGAGAGTCATTACGATAGAAGATACCCTTACTTTTGTCTTCCTACTTATCTTCTTAAGAGGATTCAATGTTAAGGTAATCTATAAACCTGTCTGATATTTTTAAAAAAGATTACATCCCTTCTTAAATTTTTTAAGTTATGGAGAGTTATAGAGATGATACGAATAGTTTATAAATCAAAATATATAGTTGTAACTCTACTAGTTACAATGTTGGCCCTCGAAAAATTTTCATTAAAGTTAAGCATGATTTAAATAAATTTTGAGGTTTTGATAGATTAATTATTTTAGAGTTATTTAATTATGTCAAAGTTAGTAGGACTTATTTGCATGGGTTAATGAAATTAAAGTGTTAAGGTTAAAAGAATGTTCAAGGATATTTTTGGCAAGACACTTAAGGATGAAAGACCACAAGCTCATAAGGAAGGGCAAAATGGACTTTGCACACTCATTAAAGGTGAAGTGGGAAGAATAAAGTGTGGTTTTGTTCCTAACAAAGAGAAAATTGTGAATTTAGAGAGAAGAACAAAAATAGAAGAGAAAAAGAAGAGAATTTCGGTTGAGAAGAGAAAAAGAAGAGAAAATATGCTAGGTTTCGATATTTTTTAGCCTTCAAGAGAGATTTTGAGGTTGTTCAAGAAGAGAAAAATTTAACATCCCATTACTTATGGGAAGATTAAAATGGAAAATGTGAGTGATTAATGAAAGTTAGAAATGCATTTTTCCATGCTCATGCATAATATGTCATACAACACATGAAAATAATTGTAAATGCAATCATGAATAATTTCAGGTATAATTGAATTGAATTGGAATTTTTGAAAATGTAGTGGATTTTGAATTTATCTATATTGGAAATATTAGTGATTAATGGAAATATTGTATTTGTGAATGTTGGTGAATTTAGAAGTTACTTTTGAAATTTATGGATTATTGTGAAAAATAGGGAACAAGGAATTAAAAGATATTTGGAGACAATTGGATTGTAAAGATGAGAGTTAAAGAGTTTAGTTCAAAAGAAACTTGGTTAGAGCTTATACCATGTGAAAGTGACAAGTGTCAAGTTGCTTGCTGTACTTTTGCTAGAAGTAGGTTACTGTTATCTAAGAATTGAAAGGTTAAGTTTTGTCCGGATAACTTTTTCATAATCACCTTCTTTGAAATTCCTCCTAATGCACAGAGTTTTTCTTCAAACACCTTCTAAGGGATCTCTATTTTTTTCCCTTTTCCTAAACCAATCCCACCTTGTAAGTTGTTTCTTTTGCCTTAAGAAAAGTCGGAAGATGGTTAATGTTCATAGTAGATTACGTGATTTGCTTAGAGTTTAGGGCTTGAAGATAGTTGAAGCTTTTGGAGTTTCCAGTAAGTAGTGAATAAATCCTCTAGAGTTGGGAATTTATGAAATAAAGTTGATGAATTTACTATCATTTGCATGGAGCATGGCACTTATGTATATAGATATATAATGAACACTGTTGATGAGAGGAACAAAAAATGGGTTATAGTGCTGCTCTAGTTTTTGATGGATTGTTAGTGACTAGATGATGTAAAAGTGATTTTGGAGTTAGAAATAGCATTGAGATGGGGTGTATGGTTAGTGTAGAAGATTAAAGTTAGAAAGGTGAAACATGATCTGTTTCTTCACTGAGCATGTATGAATATATAGGTGTTTATATGTAAGTTGAGGAAAACTTAGAGATGTTTAAGAAAAAGGTTTTTGAGTTGAGGAGAATAGATAGTATCATCTTATGTTGATCGTCTGTATCGTCTTAGGTTGACTTTTGCTTTGTCTTAAGTTGACCGTCTGTATCGTCTAAGGTTGACTTTTGCTTCGTCTTAAGTTAACCATCTGTATCGTCTTAGGTTGACTTCTACTTCATCTTAAGTTGACCATCTGTATTCGTCTGCAAAGATGCTTCGTCTATAATGACGTCATATCATCTGTGATGACATCATATCGTCTATAAAGATGTATTGTCTGTAAGGATGATTCGTTTGTAAAGTTGTATTCGTCTATAAAGATGCCTCGTCTGTAATGATGTCATATTGTCTGTAATGAAGTCATATCATTTATGAAGATGTATCATCTGAAAGTGCTCAGTTATTAAGACCTGTCTCTGATCAGGAGATTAAGAAGGTTGTTTTCAGCATGAATGGTTCTAAAGCTCCGGGTCTAGATGGTCTAAACAGATTTTTCTATCAGAAAGTGTAAGTGATCTAGAAGGGGGGGTTGAATAGATCCTTTATAATATTTAAATTTTCTACAACAAAAATCAGAAGTTAAACACTCAAAAACAATTTAGATAAACTTAATTGAAAAGAGTAGGGAAGAAGATCAAACACTCGTTTTTATAGAGGTTCGGTGCTAAGACC
>JANZLX010000002.1:22917851-22930512 GCA_025531955.1 Erythroxylum orinocense
CCAACGATATGAAGTTTGTGAATTTTGGATGTTGGAATGGAGAGATATGAGTGTTCTAAGTTGGGATGCTGCTTTTGATTTGTTTATTGTGACAGCTATGTTGATTGATAAAATTGAAGGTTTTGATGAATTTGATGATTGAGATTTGAGAAATTTGATGAGTTCAACTTGATGTTTGAGTGGATATGAAGTGTTTTGACATTAGAATAAGTGAATTTGGGAAGTATATAAGTGTTTATGGTGTTAGGTTGAAGATTGGAGGCTTTGGGGAGCTCCAATGTCAGTTAAACGAACATGATGTCCATTTAACGAACCTTCTCGTGTGAAAAAACACCCCTTGGCCAGTCAATGTCCGTTAAACGGACCTTCTCGGGTCAATTTGGCCTCCTTAGCTCGATGTATGTACATTAAACGGGCATGACGGACATGCATGTCCATTTAACGGACATGCAAGGGAAACTTTGTGATTTTTGACTATCTTAGAGGCAGAATCAGACTTTTTGGTCTTCCTGAAAGTTGTAGCTCTAGATGTCTACTTTCTAATGGTAAAAAACGAAGTCAATCCAATATCTAGAATGAAAGTTATGACGATCGCGCCAAAAGAGGTTCAAATCGATTTAGGGTATAACTCCCTCATCCGACCTGCAATTGAGGTGATTCTTAGACCAATAGATTTCTAAGACATTTATCTTTACCCCCATAAAAATTTGTACCATTTGGAGTTGTATCGAGAGAGATTGAATTAGAACAAGTGAAGGGTCGGGTTGAAGAGTATAATTAGAGTATGTACACACTTAGGCTTTTTGAGCATACCTCGAGTTATAGAACTTCGATTGAGGTGATTCTTTCTTCAAAGTAAATTAGAGACTTAAGTTACAATTTATATGAAGAGTTCAACTTATGATTTTGATGTTTGATTAGTGTACGCTCACAACCTTTGTGGAATGACAGCAAATGACCTTCAGGGTTTCAAACACAAGGTTTTATGTTCCAAAAGTTGGGCTCCAGAAACGAGGTCCAACATTCTTCTTCTTGCTTTGGTAGAGAAACAATTAGAGAGAGAAAGTGCTTTGTGTAGAGAATGGGTGTTGAATTGGAAGAAGATAATTTAAATAACCCATATGATTTTTAGGGTTTCTAAGTTAGGTTTATGGTTTTCTAACCTATATGGACTATGGGTAGGTTAAGTTTGAGCTTGATTTGTGTTAATTCCATTTTGTTATGATTATGCAAATTTGGGAGATTTCCATTTGATTTGGAATTGAATGAGAATTTTGGTTGTGTTAGGAAATCAAAGATAACCTACCTAAGAGCAAGAGGAAGGGCACAATCGAATTTGGATTTTCAAGAGTATAAGGTGGGTAAAATATTTATAGTTATTGTGTACATGGGCAATGTGCATATGTGTGTATGTATAAGCTTAAATTGGTAAATTGTGAATTGCTATTATGTGTTTTATGTTAGGTTATGCATATTACATTGTGATGAAAATTAAATTGTGAGAATGATTATGATTGATTGAATAGAAAGAAGAAAAAGCATGAGAATATGGAATTGTGCATGATTGAATTAAGCATGCGATTTGATTATGTTTGGGCGAGAGAGGAACCGTTTTGTAGTCACATGCACGTCGACGTTAAGCCTTCTCCCAGCTATGCTCTTATGGCCCACGAGATTCGAAAAGTGGACTTGTTTCATTCACAGAGTAAACTTCGGTTTCTGTATTTTGTTTCACGGAACCCTCGAGTCAAATTATGTGTGCATTTGCATTTTGGTGTCTTAAGTTATGAGGACATTTTGAGTGTTATGCCTAGATGTGAATTTTATCCAATATGTTCCATGGGATGATGTATTGAATTATGAGATGTGTATTGGAATTGTGAATGCTGAGATTCATTGTTAGTGTATATGGATATTTGTATATGTTTGATTGTGTGGCTCATCGCCAATGGCTATAAATATATTAGCCACTGAGTTGTGTAGCTCAACCCAAAATTTTCCTTCTTAGGTGCAGGTCGAGAAGATCAGTGATCCTTGCAAGGCATTCGGATACTCCAAGATAGCTAGGTGTCTTTTGTATTAAGTTAGTAACATTTGGCTAGCTTTATAGGCATATCAAACATGAGCATCTTTTGTGTTTTGTATTAAGTTGATGTATATGTTGATATGTAAGTAAAGTTGTTTAAACATTGATTTTGTTTTCAAATGAGAATGAGAATTGAGAAGTTCTTTTTGTATGATTATGTATCTTTAAAGTTTGAGTATGATGGATGTGCTTATCCTTCGGTTGAGGTTTTCCAATTGTTGCTAGTGTTAGAATAACATGTTCAAGGATTAATTAGATGTTTTTAGTAGTTAAATGGATATGAAGTGGTTTTTGGCACTAGAAGGGTGGTATTGGAGAAGAGTATGAGGAAAGGGGATGTTAGGATGGGTTTAGGATCCTTTGGAGGGGTCTTAGAGGGTTAAAATTTCGTTTCACTCAAAGGTTACACAACCTACCCATATAAAATCACACAGGCCGTGTGTTTCTAGCGCAGAAGCACAATTACATCTAAAAGTTACACGGTTTGCCCGTGTTAGTTTACACGGCCTATGTTTTGACCCTCCAAATGACAGAATTTCATTTTGGAGTCTTTATAAAATTTGTAGATCTAGAAGTCTTCTTTCAAACCGTGTAGAAACTATGTAAATCTAACATCTATAGTGAGAGTTATGGCAATTACGCCAAGGCATGTATAATATGAGTAAGGACATGAACATGTTGGATTCGTTTGGCCATAACTTCTTCGTTCGACCTCTGATTGAGGTGATTCTTAAAGCGATAGATTCCTAACATGTTTTTATAACTTTACACAAAAATTGATAGCCTTTGGTGTTGAATTTCAAAAGATTATTAAAACGGAGGTGAGGGTTCATTGGAATGACCCTACAAGGAAACCCACTTACGCTTTTTGAATCCGGATCGATAGTTGGACTTCAAAAACGAGGCCCAACAGTTGATATGATTAAGATTACCTAAGTGATATGCTCAACTATCTGACAAATGAGTCTTCTTGGTGGATGGGATCACTTCTTCACAATCTAATATCCCACTATAGATAGTTAAACATAGACTTCCTCACCACCTTCATAACAAAGAAGTAGGATTACATTTGGGATGCCAACCACAATTTTGGTTGTATATAAAGATGCATGTTATGATTACTCAAATTTTCATTACATATGGGCCTATAACTAAAGGAGCATATCATCATCAAAGTGTACGTTGCATTACCAGTACACTTCCTAAAGAGGTATATAAAGAAGACAGTATGGTAGAACATTAGTCGTTAGTGGTTGTACAATCTAGCAAGGTGCTAGGTGATGTAGTTGATATGTTTGGCGGTGAGATATATACACACTCTAGTAATTCATACGACTAGATATATTTAATTTTATGTCTTAAACAATAAGTACATGATATAGATATAGCTAGCATTGGCAATTACATGTCGATCCCATGAGGGTTACAAGTACTAGAAATAATATGTTTTCTATTATCTAATTGACAAATAGAATGGTGGTGTAATTAAAATGAAAGTAAGCTAAAATTCAATACAATAATAAACTATAACATAGATAACACTAAGATTAATCAATATTAAATAGCTAGTATAGGGGTGATAAATTCCCCTAATATTTCTTAAGTAGTAACCCTTTATCATGTAATTCATCATAAGATTATGAAAATTCCTATCTTTTGTTAATATCTTTTTTTAAGATTATTAAAAACTAACCCTTGGTTGATTAATTGAAACCTCTTTCTACTTAAAACCCCTAAGATTGCATTACTCGATTGGAAAATTTTACTTTTATGTTTAACCATAATATAAAGGATTTATGTTGACCTATCTTTATGTTGTACCAATGAAAATATCTCCTCCTTTTAACCTATCTCTACTTTTGATCTATGAAGGCAATTGAAACTTGAAAACACACTAGAAATAGAATAAGTACTAAAAAATATAAAAGTCTTAAATAAAAAGCAAAACGCACTAAATATGGGAATAAAAATACAGTGCATTAAATGTTTATCAAGCATCCCCACATTTAAAATTTTGCTTATTCTCAAGCAAATCATAATCCAAATCGTTAAACTTAAAAAAATCTATCCATCGATACCATAAATCATCATATCACATCAATCAAACTAATATATAATTATAATCAAGTTATCCTATAACCAACTTTCATAAGTCAATATCAATAGCAATCACATTAATAATCTTTCTGAAATCGAGAGCACAAATTCCACACCATTCAAAGGATTCACTCAATGACCTAAAAGTATTTAGGGTGGAAAATATAACAAAATCTTAAATTATTACATAGGAGGATTCTTAACCACAAGCTTGCAATAAAATCACCTCTTCATCACTAATAAGTAAACTAGAAACAAAAAATGAAAAGGTCCTTTATATAGGGTTTAATGAGGCTTAGGTAAAGGTATAGTAGGGATAATTAAAAATGGTAATGAGAATTTTACATAAATAAGAATAAAAAAACTTGATTCTTCATAACATAAGTCTCTCAAACAATTTTTTCATTGGTACAACATCAATTCTTCTTACTCTCAAACAAATATCAACAAAAATTTTATAGATTTTTTATCATATCAAATCCAACAAACCAAATATTTGATTGAAGAAAAAAAAACCAAATCCATGCTTATATCAAATAATTTTCAAATTTTGAATTTCTTCTTAGCAAATTTAGAGAGAATATAAGATTATGACAATAAAGCATGAGAAGAAACAAATTATCATTCACTATATACCAATAATCATAGGAATATCAGACCTTTTATTTAAAATTCTTATATATAATCCAAATTTCAAGCAATTAAATAAATTCAAATTCCTTAAGGTTAAAAATTAATCAAATGTTTCAAAGGAAAACAAGGTAAAGGCTATCAGTGTGGTTATAATCAATCAAAAGGGCTAAGTCTCAAAAGTGGTTACTCCTAAGGGATAAAAATTTGTTGGATAATAATTAAAGAAAATAGGCTAAGTCAACGTGTTAAAACTAAGTGCCATTATGATTTTAATGCCTCTATTTTAAAAAATATAGTCTCAACATATATAATAAAAGCAAGTTCTAGAATCATCCAACTATCCATGATAACATACGATAATGAATAAAAGAGCATAAAAGAATGATATATTTGATCTTAGGCTTAAAAGCTCACATATAGGTCTTAAGTGTGTAAATAATATGCAATTTTCATTCAAATTAATTTTCTCCATGATTGCTAAAAGTATGGCTTATAAAAACAAGTCCATTTTAACCTTCATCCTTTTACATATTAATTTAATTAAAAAATCATTAACATATTTTAACTAAATTGAGATGTTTGTTAATAAAAATAAATAATAAAGATTATAATAAGCTTAAGAAATTTGAAAATTTTCATTAACCCCTTTCTCACACTTAAAATTTCACATTGTCCCCATTGTACACAATAGAAGTACGAAAAAATAAAATATCAATCAAAGCCTAAAAAGTGAGAAAGGAATATTTTTGTACTTCCACGAATAATAAAACTAAAAATTTTGTGAGGATTCAATTTGGTATTATGTATAGTCATCCCCAATAGAGCATCTTAGACTGACTCTATAGCTATTAGTCATTTGGTGTACTGAGAATGTCCTTGGACTTTGTATCATCAAGTGCAGCTACTGAAACTGATGATGACGGTCCATGTCTAGTTGGTGGAGGTGGTATCTCAAAAGGTAACCCATCATCCTACATAGTACATCCTCCATCCATCGATCATATGGCTCCAGTTGTTATGCACACACCATGATCTCTTAATAATCATCTCATATAAAGGTTTGCCTTCCTTAAATCATCCCCATGTCCTTCTCCAATCTGGAAATCTTTAGCTGATCTTGATGTGTAGGTGGTATCAGATTCCTAAGCATGCTTGTTCTCTTATATATAATAAAGCTATTAATCGATTCCTTAAGTAATAACTTAATTTGATTAAGAAAATTTTCTAGATAGGCATTAAATTATTGTTTAACTGAATTTAGGAAATCCTATCTATCTTTCCTCTGTTGTCTCATTAGGAGCTTGAGTATTAAGGTTTTCCTCTTTTACGATATCCAAGCTCATCAATTCTTTGGCATTGCCTATTTTGAAGAGTTTACTCTTTGGTTTCCATTACTTTTTCTATGGTTTATGAGGCTTCCGTTGGTAAAAGACTATACTCTTTACTTGTTCTAGCCTACTTCAAAAATTAGCCTCATAACTTTAAATTTTTAAGTAGTTCCTTATATCCATTCCTATATAAACTTTTATAGAGCCAATTCTTTGTAACTCAATTGTTTGAGCATCAAGGTAAATTAGTTTCCTCGCGCTAGCTAAATAGATTAGGTTTGTTTTGGTTCAATATTCTAAAGAAATGATATGGAAATTTACTTATAATGGGATTGTATTTTCTCATTTTTTTTGTCTAGAGCTTGAACTAGCTTCCATTTTTGGGTGAATATAGGCTTTCACACAATGTGCTAAGGTCTAAACCCAATAATTCTTTAATAATTAGTCTCTAATCTGAACTAAAGATGAATAACTCCTCTTCATTAATTAAGTTTTTCTCAAGCCTCATCTTTCCTCACACCCACTTGGCCTAGAGTTCTATTTAGAGGAAAGGTTATTTCTTGCCTATGAAGTAACCAACTAAGATGGTTGACCATTTTCGAGCTCTAACTTATAAAACTTCTAGTCGATGGGTTACCACTTTCATTTCCTTTAAAAGGGCCTCAGGATAGAATTCAATTTTGACCTACTTACTTGATTCACCAACAATTGCAATCCATATTTTATGAATGGTAGGTCCGATTCAGTTGCCTAAGCATTCTTATCTCATGGCAAGCTTAAAGGGGAGAAGTCTTTAGAGCTAGTTTTGAAATTTTAGGGTTTACTTAAGTTTTAATAGGATTTCAGGTTAGGGGTGGCTTTTGGAGATACAGTAGAGACATAAAAAAGATAACATTCTAATTTTACTATTAAGCTAATAGTTCTAGGAATAGATTATTTGGGTTTTTAGTGGCTCATATGAGAGGGAAAGTTAGGATTATTAGTAACAACAAGAAAGATTGAAGAATGAGGAGGGATGGGAAAAAGGAAACCAAAGAGGGAGTACGTGAATAAGCAGAGCAGGATGTGGTTGGAGGTAACGGAGTAGCATAAGCCATTACTAAAAATAATAAAGATTTCTTTCCAAATCCCACACCTTAACGAGATTTCAAATAGGTGTTGATGATCATAATGATGATTATAAATACTTAAACAATAAACAACAACCAAGGGCTAAAGAAGTTTCTGATGCCTTTTTATTTTATTGTCTTTATACTTATTATCCTTTAGTTTTTCTTTCACTTTTTATATTTCTTATATTGAGGCTAATGTATAACTCAAGTTCTAAGAGATAATCAACTATGTATAAGTCTTATACTTCTTATGAATTTAATTACAAATAGCTTCAAATAGAATAATTTTGGGACTTTTTGTCAATGAAAGAACTTGACTAAGCAAATACATCATAAATTATGATTTTTTATAACTAATTTATTTTTAATTTCCTGCAATAATCATAGAAATAGTTACTTCATTTGCATTATGATATATTTGTATATGGTATTCATATCATTGAGCTAAAAGTGAATTAATTTTAATAATTTAGTATTCAATAAAAAGAAATAAAGAAAATACATTATATGAATAAGTGACTATAAATATATGAAACATGGCACGAAAAAAATAGGAGAAAACATATACAAGAGTAAGTGGATGCTAATAGATTTCGAATGAAAACCATCAGTAACATAAAAGAATACTACATATTTTGTATGAACAGGGAGCATGTTACCAATGAATTGGCTCAAAGATAAGGAATCCCCTAGTAAGAAAATCATTGATAAATGCAATTACAATGAGCATAAGTAATATAATGTGATGATGAGATACTAGTTAAATACTTCCAATTGTATTCCTCACTTGTATATTGTGAGATGTATACTTTTGACACTCCTTATACTTTTCATAAGGCTTAGCCTTAATTTTGCAATATAATTTTTCATTTAATTTAAAAAATTCACTCCACTAGCTTTATCCTAAATTCAAACATTGAAGTTAAATAGTAGTGTTAGCAGCCATTTGAAATAGTGACGTAATCAAATAAGTGAGAGCACTCATGAAGTTTGCTTTCAAGTCAAAAGGTTAGGTGACTTTTCAAACAAGCCTTTAAATGATCCTTCATTAATCAAAATTTTCGTGTTTAAAATTTTAAGTATCTTACTCAATTTTGTTTACTTTTATGCATTGCAATGAGTTTTGTAGATTAAATTGATGTTTAAAGGATTATTAGGTTAAATTGAATTTATTTACAATTGAATACAAGTATCTAATTCCCTAAATAATTAATGAATAATGCAATTGAATAAATGGTGGATAATCTAGAGTATTTCTGTTAATTTTTGAATTGTTTCTTGGAAATAGTGCCTATTTGAGTTATAGTGGTATAACTAATTTGCTTGAGGATAAGAAAAAGGTTAAATGTGAGATATTTGATAGACATAAAACATGCGCATAATTTCTCAAATATTGTACGTGATTTTAATACTAAATTACATTGTTTTAATCAGTTTTTGATATTTTTTTGGTTATTATGAAAATTAGATTTTAGGATGATACTAGTCAAGAATTAGAAGCCATTCCAAGTAAAAATATAAAGAAATTCACAATTCTTATAAGAATACAATCTAGCCTATACCTATATACTAACCTATACTTTAAGAGGATTAGTATAGTAAGTGATATATTCTAATCCATAATCGTGTGGGAGATTATTTATAAGAAAAAGTGAGATTAATGGTTGAAAGAAGCATTCGTGCTAAAGATTGTGTGTTAACCATGAAGAAATACGACAATCTATAGCTTCGAGATATTATCGTGCCAGAAGTTGTGCTTATCACCTAAGAAAAACACTAATTCTTATAGTCTAGGCCATAATCATTTCCTAGACCATGTCCTACAAAGAATAAAATCTATTTAGGGTTAAAAACCTAATTTTATAGAACTTTAGTTGTCTTTTAGAGAAAATACGTCTTAGAAAGGCTTCTTTAACCCTTGGGTGATCGATTTTAAGATGTTTTCATTAAAGAAGCAAGATCCAAACATTATCTGAATAAATAAAGCTATCGGAAAAATTAGAGAGTTCATTTAGATTTACTTACACCACGACTTCTCTATTTTTATTTTATTATTTTATTATTTTGAATATATTTTGTGGACAAACACTTTTTCTGTCAGATAGGGAAGATCCTAGTTATTATTTATGTATGAATTGATTTAATTTTATTTATTATATTAGGTAAACATTTTTTATCTATCTTAACTAGTCTTAATGCTAATGATATCCTAATTCACCTTTTGATAACTTGAGAAGCCTCCTTATAGTAGGATTGTGGCTTAGGTAGTAAGAGTTAAACAAGGTACTCAAGGAAGATCTTTGTGATCTTCTAGGGGTTGAACATGGTACTCAAGGGAGATCTTTGTGATTGTCCTTTTGTGAGGGTTAACCATTCATACGATTTCAACATAGCATAATGCATTCAATAAGGTGTTAGAAATGTAGAGGTATGAATCAACCAATTGGATAGTAGATCTTTATATATTGAGAGAGTGTTGTTTCAATCTCTAGGAAGTGAAGTCGGTTTAGAAATATATCCAATCTATATTAATTAAATTATGAATTCAAAGGTGCTACTAGGGAAAGTACTTATCTAAATATAGTTATTTGATTGAAATCTCTTTTAATCAGTTGTCTTATCATTTATTTTTGTAGTTATTATTTAATTAAGTTTAGGTTTATTTTATTTTATATTTCAATATCCTAAAAACATATAAAAATTATTTTTTATTGTCCTCAGATTTCTTAATCACTTATTCTTAGGATTGACACTTACCATTTATTATATACCAAAGATGGGTGCATCATAATGGGTGCATCATAAATGGATATTTGACTATATTTTTACACCCGTATTTGATGAAGTTTGCTTGATATTTTAGACTTTTGTTGTATATTTGGTACTTAATATGCTCCAAGCATGTTTACAGGTGATAATTGCCTTTATGGACTTAAACGAGAGAAATTCAAATGAAAACATAGCGTAAAATGAAGAATCGAAAAATCTGAAGGATTACACGACCATGTATATTAACCGTGCACTTTCAAGTGGCCATGCAATTTTGTGATACCAAGCGAATACCAATTATGCAAGGTATCTTGCATAGCCATGCATCAACCGAAAACCTAGAATTTCATACAAAAGTCACATTTCGGATGCAATTGAAAGAGAGGAGACTTTGGGAGGCAATTTCAAGATGTGGAGTCATTTTTAAGGGGAAATTTTTGTCTAAAGAAGTGGAAAACACGAAAAAAATCATCGATAGATCCATTGGAATACAAAATCAAGCATCAACGTTGCAAGAATATTTGATAGAAGACAATCAGGGAGAAATTATGGACCCATTGTTT
The DNA here is from genome assembly GCA_025531955.1 of Erythroxylum orinocense. Taxonomy (NCBI): domain Eukaryota; kingdom Viridiplantae; phylum Streptophyta; class Magnoliopsida; order Malpighiales; family Erythroxylaceae; genus Erythroxylum; species Erythroxylum orinocense. The sequence continues at coordinate 22,928,440 of JANZLX010000002.1, forward strand.
TCAATTGGTATTTTTGTTTATGTATGTTTGATTTTGTGTTCAATCATGCGTAACTAAAGGTCCAGTTAGTATTTAGGTTAGATAAAACTTATGTTAACACTTTGATATGATTTGATTCCTTTCTTAATGCAATTATTTTGATTGATTATTATGATTTGATTTCGTGTTTTATTGATAATTTGATTTTATACGTAGAGATTGAGAAATCCTAGGTTGAATAGATCTACTATAATTAGAAGGATTTGATTGCAACCCTAGAGATAGGATGACATAAATCCTCCAGATTAGGGTCAAACCTAATAGAGGGGTTCATAAATCGATAATGCAATCTTATAAGATTTAACCTTAGTAATTTAGTTACAAACCTTAGGATTAGTTGTTAGTAGACTCAAGGTCCGCTGCTAGCATACTATAGGAGTCTCCACAGTCCAGTTAATCAACAAACAATTTCATGATACAAGATTAATCTACTAAGGTTTTAAGGGGGATTCGAGCCTAGATACTACTTTCTAATAACTATAGTTTCCTAAGAGAATTCCACTATCGTGTTCATTATTATTTCCTATTTTATTTTATTAAGTTTAGTTTTAGTTTCTTTTAATTGAAATCTAAAATCAATCCTTAGGCTAGATAATAGGGGAAGGGTAATTATTATTATTCATTGTCTACATGAGATTGACCTGTACTTGAAGATACTAGCTACAACTACATCGTGTAATTGTGGTTGTTACAATAATTAACTAACACAAAATAAGTCAATCAATGTTGATCTTGCTGATGCTATGAGATAGGACCTAAAATTTTTTAGGATTGATGTAATGGTGCGTAATATATTATATGCTAGGAGATCTTGTAAACTTAAAAGTGGGTTATCAAACATTTACTTGTTAAATTCTTTGCCAGAGCCAATATGAGAAGGGCTTTCAAATCTATTCATCAACTTAGCTTGTCAAACTATTTAGTATGTAAGAAAAGAGTTGGAAGTTAAAAGAAGAAAAATAATTGTTTCAATTTTTACAACAAATTTTTCATGTCTGTTGTTTTTTAATGTAAATTGTCTTATATTACTTTTTAATAACTATATTAAACACAAATTTTGGAAACAAATTTTAATACTAGTACACTAACATTTGATTTATCGAGGTAATATTATTAAACCTTAATAGCACTCTCTTATAACATAATTAGGATAACAATTTAAAACTTTAATGGCTAACATTGATATTGCAATTTTTCACTTAACGAGGAAAGACACGTCAATTGAATCATACATATCACAAGAATTGCAAATTCTATAAAAACAATGAAAGTATAAGTACAACATATCACAATAAGTGTTGAGCTAAAAATAGTTGATCTGAACACCTCATAAATAAATATTTTATATTTGAAACACCTCATAAATAATGTTATAATACTTATTTCTTGTTTTACGTTGGTTTATACTTATTCCATAATTGTATGTTATTTATTTTTCTTTCCAACAATTCTTCTTTTAACAGTTTATTATTTAAAAATAGAATTCATTCATACAATTATAATTTGCAATTATTGTTAATTTATCTTCATTTAATTCAATTTTACTCTTAACATTCTTTTTTTTTTAAACCATGAATCATTTGATTGGACAACCAAATTGTAAACTTAGGTAACGTAAAAATGAAATATTCAGGTATAAGTCATAATTTAGATTATTATTTATCAAAATAACTTATTTAACTTCATGTTTAATTATTTTAATGAAAATTTTATTGTTAGTTTATGCCCTTGAAGCCAATTTATTTTGGTTGTAATTATTTGTATGACATTTTTCATTAATTAATGAAAGATATTCTTTATCTTTATGTATTTGTTAATTATTTAATTATTATTCATAAAGTTAAAATCCTTGGAATAATTACTGTGTAATTGAAATTATTATTATATCATAATTATGAGATTCAATATACACTTAAGTATTATTCCTAAATGTTCCTAATTGTAGTTTCTTCAAGATTAGATATTGTTGAAACGGTAAAATTAGCACACATTATGTTTCTTTCTTATGAAGAAAGTAATTGATCTCATTAATTA
>JANZLX010000002.1:22930612-22941867 GCA_025531955.1 Erythroxylum orinocense
AAACAACATTTTCACAAGATCAAACTCTCGTTCGATCATCACTCTCCCTACACAAAATCGGACTCTCTCTCAAACTCGCATGCATGCATTCTGTCAACTAGAAAATCCATCAAATGACAATAACAAAACTCAGATTAGTCTCGACTTACTTGTATCCGACACCAATTCAGCAAAGAAAGCAAATCAAGCCAGCTAAGAAACTTATACAACCCATGATGTGGAGACAAAGCAAGATAAAACTTAGAAAACTCGAATCTTCTTATAGGTTTCCAACCAAGCATCAACATTTTCTTGACATAAGTCTGTAAATCAAAATCTAAAAGCAAAATTCTCAAATCATTAAGCTAAGTCTCATTTTCACATCAAATCTACTATTGAGCAATTAAGGGGAAAAAAAAAGCCAAACACACACCAATCACCTAAAACTTAGTAAACCCATAAATTAAAACTCAAAAAGTCTAGACATTAACTCCTTCGAACCTTTTTTTATTTTTTTTAATGAACAACATCAATATACTTCAAAAATGTAAAGCACATAATCCACATGACCCTTAAAGAAATTCAAACATGTCCTTATTCATCGCCACATTATCTCTATCATTAACTGTCTGATTGGTTTCTTCCTCTGAAGAACTGGTTCTCTGTCTTAGCAGTTTCTTTCCCAATAACAGCTAACTGTGAATTTGGACAATTTATGGTATTAAATCCCTCATGTGTCTGTTCTGATGTGTGAGGCCAATTTTTCTAACCCAATTTTGCTTTGGTAACATTGGTTGTTGTTGAAAATTCTTCAAAGATTGTCGGGATTTTTTTTGTTTTGAGCCCTTTAAAACAACATTTGTAACAAGTTGTAGCAATTTGGTCTTATATGACCCTTTACACCACAAAAGTGACATGTAGGAATGAACTTTCTGCTTCTTTTGGTATTTCTTCTTTCTTACTTGATATTGCTTCTTTGACAAATCTAACTTCACCATTTTGCTCATAATTCAACTTAGAACATTCACCTTTGTAACCAACACCTTGAAGGTCTCCTTGATCTTACCAATTTTCAACAATTGTTCTAGTTTTTCGATACCTCCATTTAACATCCTTATTCCTTTTTCAGTATTGACTAGCTTCAACTTTGTTTCATCAAGCTCAACTATTGTATATAACAACTTCTTCTCAAGATCTTGAATGGCATTCTTTATGGTAGAATTTTCCTTCCTTAGTTTCTCATTCTTTTTACACGTTTCCACCCATTTTGCATACATTAACTCATACGCTTTGCAAATATCCTCCTTTTTGTATTCTAAATCATTGTCATCACAATCATAATCTGAAATAAAATTCTACGCTGATTCATTTATGTTTTTTCTAGAATTTTGGACTGATTCATCTAAGTTTTCTTCATCGGTTTCTTCATTGGTTTCTACTAAGGAAGCAATTGAACTTTTGTTGTTAAAGCAACCAATGCAAACAAGATTACCCACAATTTCTTCTTCGCTGCCATACTCACTTTCAAATTCGTTTTCACTCCAAGTGCTAGTGTTTTCACTCCAAGTGCTAGTGTAAGACTTCCATTTTCTCCTTTTAAGAGTATTAACACATTCCGTTTGTATATGCCTGAAACCTTGACACTCATAACATTGTATCTTCTTTGCTTTTACTTGTTATTTGAAGTTATTGTTAGAAGAATGCCCACCATTTTGTCTAAACTCAGGTTTGTCTTTCTTGACCTTTTTTAGCCACTTGCTGAAATTTCTTATTGGTGACACCCTATCATAATTTTCATTAGATTCATCTCCTGAATCATTCACATATTTAGCAACTTCAGCTTACAAGACCAACCCTTTGTTCTTCTTACGCTTATTTCTCAAAAAGTTCATCTCAAAGTTTGTGAGAATCCCAATTACCTTATCCAAAGATAACTCATTAACGTCATAAGATTCTTCAATGGTTGCAATTTTCGATATGAATCTAGGAGCCAATGATCTCAATGTTTCCTTGACAAGTTTCATATTTGAATACTTCTTCCCAAGTTGATGTGATTGATTGGCAATATCATGCAACCACTTATGAAAGTCTTCAATAGTTTCACTTTCCTCCATCTTAAGCTCTTCAAATCTGGTAGCCAACATTTGAAGTTTTGAAGTTATCACTGATTTTGATACCTCATGTATTGTTTGTAATGTATCTCATGCTTCTTTGGCTGATTCACAAACTAATATCATACTAAATCATCCATCATTTACAACACTAAAAATTTCATGTATTACTAGAGAGTTATCAAGTGCTTTCTCTTCTTCAGCCCTTGCCATTTAGATGGATCTTTAGATACCACTTCATTCTTTTCATTAATCTTCATTAGATGTAACTAGCCATTCGATAATGAAGTCCATACTTGGTTCCTTATGCTTGAATAAATTTTTCAATCTTGATTTCCAAGTAGGATAATTTAAGCCATCTAACAACGGTGGCGTGGTAATTGATGCCCCTTCTTTAGTAGTCATAATTGCGAAACACGGATCTGTATCAACTTGACGTACCAATTTTTGATTCGGTGAACCTCTTTCTGATACCAATTATAAAATATGAAGGATGTGGTTTTGCAAAATTTGGTTCCGCCTCAGCTACTTGTAACTGTATCTGTCAGTTGCTTGATATAAAGCAACTGCATCAACAACTATTAATTTTCTAACACAAACAAAAACAGAAAAAATAAACAAATCAAAACCCAAGATTGGGTAACGCAGTTTGGCACACCTTGCCTACATCTATGGGGCCCTCACCTAGCTTAAACAACTTTCACTTGTGATGCAATAGTTTTACTTGAGGCATTATAGAGTCAACTCACCCAAACCTTAACACTATCTCTCATCCTTACAACCCTTGAAAATAAATCACTCAATAACACGACCACCTCGTACTAACCTTAATAGAAGATTTTCTCAACAATATTTGATAATAAAGATAAGAAATAAACAACTTAAGTTATTTAAACAATAAGGACATAAACAAAGACACTTGAGATAAGAAACAACTCCCCTAACAATGCAGCTTCATCAATGAAAGAATGGGAAGTTGTCCACCAAGAAATCTGCTATGAATTTTTGATATTGTCACTGAAACATCCCATGCACAGCAGCCATAAAAACTCAACAAACGAACAAACGTTTCATCACTGAAATGTCATAAACAAAAGAGCTACAACCACCCATATTCTGTTGGAGGTGTTTCACACAAAATCGATACATGGACAAATCAGAAAATTCAAGGCCACCAGTCAAGAAAATGCAGCCACACAAATCATCAATCAGATATATGTTTCATCACTAAAACATCACAAAATACAACTGAACATTTGACAAAAAAAAACTATTGTTTTTCCCTCACAAAATGATGGAGTAACAGTCCATCTATTCACCCACTTGTGCACAAACGCAGCTGCCAAAAATAGCTCAATAAAGGATGTAATTGCTCACACAAAAACAAAGAAATGCAGATGCTCAAATTAGTTAATTTGCTGCCAGTTTTCCCTCACAAAAACAATACACATCATGTAATTTTACCTTCAAGAGTCCCAACCAAGGTAAATTTTAAATATATCGAACTATGTTCAATTACAAATAATGCTCTAAATTAATTTATAAGATATTATAACATATATCTTAATAGACATGATACACTCGCTTGTCAAAGATTTTTAGACCTTCAAGCCTAACCTTGTTACTTAAGGGAGATTAAATTCGTTTCTAGTTATAAAGTTTACACAAACACAAGGAAAGATTTGAGAATTCAGATACTCATACAGATATAAAGAAATTAATAAAGATACAGATACAAAGAAATTAAAGCAAAGACCTTTAGTAATGGATCTATTGAAGATTCAAGCCTACATGGATTGTCAGTGCTTTTCATACCTAATTGGGAATATGATCCAGATGTGTCTTACATCATAGGGATGAAATGTTGTATTTTATTTTGTATCTCTATTTCCCCCTTCTATCTTTATCCTTTTCACTTAATCATCATTCAAGTATACTGTATTGAACTTCACCCCAACTTTAAAATGATATACAATTGAATAATTTCAATTTTGAATTAGGCCTGATCTTCTAGTTCTACCCAACTCTACCGGGTTGATTTAAATAAATCATTTTATACGGGTTCAAAGAGGCTCGCGCACATACATCAACAATTCTCAGTTGAATTGGTTGGCTTGAACTAGGGTACAGTACCTAAATGAAGTGGGTTTAACTCGGTTCATATTTTTCATTGCTGCAAGCATCCTTAAGATGGAAATTGGAATCTAAGAGAGAGTTATTTATTTGTCAAATAACAGAATCCATACACCAGATAAATGAGACGAGTGCTTTTTTGGAAAAGTTATGATTTGATTTACTCAAAATTAGCACATATGGTTTTAAAATAAAAAAGAGACGAGTCCCTCGTCAAAAAATTACATATAGGTATTTTTGTGAAAATTCTTTTATTAATTACTTTTCATCATATTAGAAAAAAGTTTTTGAATAGGATACCGACATTAAATTTGTCATTAACAATAAAAAAAGTTATTGGAATCAAATTTAGAAAAAAATAAAACGTTTCATTAAAAAAAAATGAAAAACCTTCATCTATAGTGTTATTTTATAAAATGGTATGCAAATAACATAAAAAAGTTATACAATGAGATTTAACTTGTTATGGCTAATAATGCTAACGTTACTTGAATCATATTTACGTAGTTCAGATTACATATTAGTACATAAACATATTTTAATCAATATTAACTTTAATGACCAAAAGACCACTAGTTAAGTGCATAACATAAATGGTTCAAACTATTCTTAAAAAAAAAAAAACATAAATGGTTCAAACAGCGACGAAGTTACTTGATTCCCGAGATATTGTAGATTAATTGCACCCAAATGCATTCCAGGTCCTTTACCCAAAAAAAAAAAGAAACGAAAGAAAAAAAGGCAGAAGTGCTTTATAGGTGATACATGATTACTTGTTGAAATATATGGCACGAAGTCGCCAAAGTTTTCAAAACGAGCTCAGTAGAATATGACTACTTCCAATAATCTCATTTCTGAGCATCCACCATTTAATTGTGGTATATGTGGTTGATCTTTCTTTATATTTATTTTTGAATATCAAGGACCTTCATTAAACAAGATTTTTATTGATTAGATCACACCACTGCAACAGCTGTGCAGTGCATGTTAGGCAACATGTCTCGCAAGTCCACCGTTAACATAGACGCCCTCGGCTTCGGTGACCGGCCAGAGTGTCCCACCGACAACGGGGGCATCGGCGCTGTCCTCTCGCACGAACTCAGCCATTTTGCTTGCATGTACCTTTGCTTTCTCCATGGTCCCAAATGCATTTTCTTTTCTTTCATGCACTTCTTAGCTGCCAAGCACAATATTTTAATTACGTTGTTTAATCTTTCCACTTTTCCGACGAACACTTCCGGCAGTCTCTGAACTAATCTGTTGTACTCTTGGCTTGCTTTAGCCATCTCAAACTCTGCCTGGAAATGCAACTCTATTATTATCCTCACTTCTCCTTTTCTGGAGCTTGAATTATCTATTAAATCCATAAAAATATGCTCCCCTGCACGTTATAGAACACACAAATGGTTCACCATGTCAGTTGTTACAATCTATTTTTAAAAATTTTCCAACTGTAATATCACCCACGCTAAAATTAACATTCACTAGGCCAAACGATTGAGAATTTTGCAAGAAAATGTGGGACTTGTGCTTTTGTTTATTACCTGAGGGGATATCAGGTGAGCTTCTCCATTTCGTCTTGCAAATGGCACAATTATAACCAGCACTGGAAAGGCGACCGGAAACTTCTCTCATCAAACAATTCCGGCAGCCATCTGTAACCGGTCTCCCGCACTCACAAATTGTTCCGGTCATTTGTAATTCCTTGATAGTTTCTTTGGTGATACTTCTAATTCTTGATTCCAAGGAAGTTGTCCTGCATAACGTAGCCTGTAGACACCAGATCACAAAAGAACAAATAAGTAAGATTGCCTAAGAAGACAAGTTTCACAATATTTGGGTTTCCAGGCACTCACTTGTAGAAGTTGATGTTGGTTCTCCCAGAAGCTCTTATGCTCTTCAAGACCTTCATTGTTCTCTTTCCCTTCCTCTAGTTCTTCATCTAATTCCTCATTTCTGTCAAAATCTTCATTACTAAGGTCGGCCGGAGACGACCCTTCGCCGTCCTCGAAAAATCCAAAAACCATGGCAGATAAACTGGCCGCTAGCTGGTCGTTGTGGTCGGAATCGCCGCCACTATGCATCAATTTTCGCTGATCAAAGGGGTTTCTAATTCTTGCACTAGGCATGGCTTCCGTTGTTCCTTTTCTCTTGTACTAGGACTAACTTTACGGTGAGGTTTATATACCTATATTTGGACCGACGCGGGACCCAGGAGGCCTAAGACAAACAAAGGCCCGCCGCGTTACAAGTTATTCATTTTCAATGTCTACGTGGCATGCGATCGTTGGAGATGCACATTAAAACGGTGTTGTTTTCGGATGCGAATAGATCAGACAGCAAGGATCCACGTCAGTCACGTTCAATAATTTTGATGCAGTGACCATTACGGATATACTCGAACATTTTATTCTCCTACACAAATTTCTAATTTGCTCCATTAGATATTTAGATCCAGATCCATAATATATAATAATAAAATTATGTCCCATTTAAAAATAAAAAGCAGGAAAAAGGAAAGGGTAAAATCGTAAAAGTGGTGTACCCTATCCTGATCTCGTGAATGCCGTGGGACCACCACTAAGCGATGTTATCGAATGCGAATGATGTGGAAACGTGGTGCCATTTCATTTTTCCGAGGGTGAGTTTATCCAAAAGACGGGTCCCTTACCTAATAAATGTGACTTCTTTTATGCTAATTTTATCACACAGAAATAGGATAGTATGCATACTCCTCTTCGCTGCAAAGCGCGGCGTCCTGCCAATGATTTTGCAGAACTTTTGGCTAAAACGACAAGATTCCTATGACTGTGTGTAATGTACTGAAAATGAGGACAAAACTGGGGGCAACATCGTCATTTAATTGACACAATAATTTTGAACGAGTCAATCTTTTAAGGATTGAAATGATGACAGACGGCCAAACGTTCTACTTGTTTATTCTAGAACTGGGAGAGGATAGACATGTGACGCGCATTCGTTCTTAGCTATTCAAATAAGCATGATGTGGGATTTGATATTTAGCGATCTGGATACTTGTTTACAATGTTTATCATGTGAAATTTGCTTACAATAGGACTTTCTAGGAAGTAAGAGATTGCAATTGTTTTCCCCACAGAACTAGATGCTTAATTTGTTTGTGTTTAACTTAAGATGATAAGCTGCTGAAATTTGAGTAAAATTCTAGTCAAGCTGTTTCTTTATAACTTTTTTCAAGAGAGTTCTGTTCTGCTAGGTCCAAACCCCTTTCATTTCTTCTTATTTAACCTAACTTTAGATAAATCTATTTTCTAAAAACCATTAAAAGAAAAGAGTATATAATTATTTATTCCCCTACAGGTAGATTCAAGTGACGAAGGATCAATAAGAGCGTAGATTTGTGCTTTAAAAGAAAAATAAAAAGAATGGTACTTTTGACGCTAAAGATAAGATGCCATGTTTTATCATATCCAGCCTACCCAATACCCAAAATCATCATATCTTTGATCCTAAATCCAGCCAACCACTTTCACCCTTAAAACGATTATTAAATACTCAACGATAGATTCCTGCTTCTCTAATGTTATGTTATTGTTGATGTATAGCGGGTGGCATCTTTTTCACTTTTTGCTGTGGAGACATCCTCAAACTGTCTTTAAAACAATCCTGACATCTACCAACTTCTTAATTTATTGCTTCGGGTATTCATTAAGCAAAACAATGAGCAATCAATCCAGGTACTACAATAAACGTGTCATTATCCTATCAGGTAGTCCACGTCTTCTGACAAAGACCCGTTTTATCATTTAGTACAGACAACTTGTTAGTATAGACAACTTGTTTACGATTATATAACATAATAATAGATAGTACCGAATGTGCTGGGACACCGTCGGCCGGAATGCATACACATTTCATTTATGTACCAAACCTCATGGGTAAACATATGGAAGGTACCGTTTCTTTCGCTTCGCTTTCTTGGGAATCCCTTTTTTCTTTTTCATTACTCTACATCGTAAACGTAAAATTGTTACAAATATCGCCATGCTTGGGAGAATAAACTCAAAGTTAAGTAGCCATGTTCTCGCCGATTGGAGGCAATATTTGCCATCTTAGAATTATTGACTATTAGTTCAATCTATTTGTCTATTCATAACATTATAAAACAAAGTGATAAAATTATACCAAACTTCGTAATAAGATATGAATTAAGATTAATGCTTTATGATTTATGCATTAATCATTTTACAAAATTACATTGATCTTGACTTTTGAGAAATTAAAATATGAAAAAATTTCGTCATTATTCTGCTATGTTCGGGATCAAATCTCGTCCTAATTTCTAATAGCGATATTAGAGTCGAGTTTAATTTTATAATTTGATTAAATTATTTAATTTTTATTGATCTTGAATTGTGATATTGAAATAAAATCTTATTCTGAGATGGAACTAGATTCAATTTAATATGAAAATGTTTGAGATTAATACATTAAAAACCCTAAAAATCATTTTAGTTTTGATTATCATCAACTTGAAGGGTTCAAACTGTACAAATTTAGAATTGAGAATTCATGATTGTTGATTTTAGAAATCTAAAATCCCAAAAAAACATGAAAATAAAAAAACCCCAAAACGTCGAAATACATAATTTGGAAAATAAAACAAGCTTCACAATGAGTGAAGCAAGCAACTGTTAGCAAGTGAGGAATAAAGTGGCGTGATGTTTATTTCTAGAAATTTCTAGCACTATTTTGTGTTATTGTTATGAGATTTCTTGTTGTTGTGGCCACTGGAAAAACGTGGGTAGACTGATTGTGGGTTTTGAAATTTCTGGTTATTTTGGAATGAGACGTGGCTTTGATTTGGAGTAGCTGCAGTGTGTTGTTGTTACTGGAGTTACGTTATGGGATGGCATGACTAATGGTTGTTCAGCGACTTGTTGGTGTCTCTTATAGTAGTTGGTGTCTCTTATAGTAGTGTCACTTACGGCAACTCTAGGTGGCAACTTAAGCAGATGTGTAGCAGTTCGAGCTCCTAACAGGGAATAAATCTGTTGTTCTCAAAGTGTTATACCCCTTGTGTTTGAATAAATCTCAACCATTCAATACAATAAATTAGATGGCTAGGAAATTAAAGACACAACAAGGCACAACAATTTGGGGGCAGTAGATCTACTCCTACCTAGGGAACATATCTGCTATTCCCAAAATGTTTTACCCCCTGTGTCTGAATAAATCGCAGCCATCTATTACAATAAATTGGATGGCTAGGGAACATATCTGCTGTTCTCAAAGTGTTGTGCCCCCTGTGCCTGAATAAATCCCAGTCATCCATTATAATAAGGTTGATGACTAGGATGTTAAAAGCATAACAATTTGGGAGCAGCAGATCTGTTCCCACCTAGGGAACAAATATGTTATTCGGAACAGATCTGTTATTCCCAAAGCGTTGTACCTCATGTGCCTAAATAAATCTCACCCATTCATTATAATAAGTTGGATGGCTAAGATGTTAAAGGCACAATAGGGCACAACAATTTGGGGGCAGCAGATTTACTCCCACCTAGGGAACAGATTTGCTATTCCCAAAATGATGTGCCTCTTATGCCTGAATAAATCCCAGCCATCCATTATAATAAGTTGGATGACTAGGATGTTAAAAACATAACAATTTGGGAGCAGCAGATCTGTTCCCACCTAGGGAACAAATTTGTTATTCGGAACAGATTTGTTATTCCCAAAGCGTTGTACCTCATATGCCTGAATAAATCTCACCCATCCATTATAATAAGTTGGATGGCTAAGATGTTAAAGGCACAATAGGGCACAACAATTTGGGGGCAGCAGATCTACTCCCACCTAGGGAACAGATTTGCTATTCCCAAAGTGATGTGCCTCTTGTTCCTGAATAAATCCCAGCTATCCATTATAATAAGTTGGATGGCTAGGGCACAATAGGACAAATCAATTTGGGAGCAAACAAATCTACTATTCCCAAAGTACTGTGCCCCCTGTACTTGAATAAATCCCAGCCATCCATTATAATAATTTGGATGGCTAGGATGTTTAAGGCACAACAATTTGGAAGTAGCAGATCTGATCCCACATAAGGAAACTTAAGGTCACTTCAACCCACATATGTTAAGTTTTAAGGACAATACTTATACTTAACTAAATTTGGATTGATTTGAATGAGCAAATACATAATCATATGAATTTAGAGGCAGAGTTAGGAATAACATATATGATATGTTTTTCCAAAAGTTATCACCTAACGTGTAGCTCCCCTTACCGCAGGGTACACACCGAGATGCCCTCAGATCAGTCAGGTACATATCCTACGATAAGGGTGAGCTATAATCAATCACTACATGCGCTTCACATGGCATCATAATAAAGCATCAATATAAAAATCACAATCTTTTGTAAACCAACTTTTTCCTCATTTCATTCCATCAAAATCAAAAGTCTACATGTTTTTCATCTCTTCTATCTGTACATCAATAAAAAACCTAGTACAAAAATTACTACATGAAAGAGGAAAAGTATCAAATCTATCTAAGTCATCCAAAAGTCCCAGCTGACCGAGCTTTGAGCCATGACTTCTCTTTCCTGACACAATCTACACGACTGGAAAAGTCTCTTTGTAGTTAGGAGTCTACTTTCGGTCTTGAAAAGATAACGTTGCAATTTTGGTGAGTTTTGTGAACTCAATGAGGTAACCATCATCGATGGTTCACTCAATTTATGTAACATATCAAAACATATTTCACAATATCACTTCGATCATAATTAACACACGTGCACTTAAGCATAAGAAATCTTGCATTTCACTTAATCAAACATATGTAACACAATGCATATGAAATGCTCATGAGACACTTTTTCAATTATTACGGTGTTGTGACCGAGTGCCTAGACTGTCCCATATAGGGCTCATTAAACATTGAGCCTAAGGCTTTAAATCACTATTGACCTCGAGGCTCAGATTCTTTCGTTGAGCTTTAAGCTCTAATCGGTGGCTGCTCCGGTCACAACTGTCATTATCTGATT
>JANZLX010000002.1:23031901-23050873 GCA_025531955.1 Erythroxylum orinocense
AAATTGAATATGGATTAGTTTTGTTTTTGAATAAGATTGAATAAAGATGAAAAGGAATAAATGTTATGAGAAAGAAAGAAAAATAATAATTTTTACCGGGTTTTCGGATTGGTTTAGTCTTAGGGTTTCCAACGCAACACGTTAGGATTTTCTAAAATATTCGTTTCTCGGATGTCGGAATTCAGTGTTTGTTCTTACGCGATTTGCTTTTGTTTTATGTAAATCCGTTTGTTTGCTTTCGCTTCTTTCGCTTTCTGATTTCGATGTCAGTCGTTTGTTTTCGCTTTGATTTTCCGATTCGTTCGTTTGGATTGGTTTCACTCTTTCGACTTTGTTAAGAGGTTGGGTTCCGGAAATGGGATCCAACATCAGTTGTATCAGAGCAAGAGGGTTGGATTCCGGAAACGGGATCCAACAGATTCAGATTAATCGAAAACTGTATGGAAGTAATAACCCAAAGGAGAAGAAGGCCTTAAGTCTTGTGCCGAAGGCTAGGGTTTTACACTCATTACTCTTTCATTGTGTTCTACCAAGAACATGATCGAGGAATCTGGTGACGATGTTAGATGAGCAGTGGCTATTTCATCTACTCAATCACCAACCCATAGATCTTCCATATCTTATCCTTTATTATATGGTAAATTCGAAGAAAGACTCGACCGCCCTACCGTATAGGATGATGCTGACAAGAATCTTCAGAGATTCTAGAATTCTCCTGGAAAGAAGAAACAGGATGAAGCTGAATATCAAAAGCGTCATCAATTCTTCAACTATTAGTAAAATAGGCTTGAAGAATCTGGAAAGAGAAGAAACAGATTCTAAGACGATAACAAGGATTAAGGGGGAGCGTTCTAAAAAGGGAACTCCCACAAGGAAATCAAAATCTCAAATCACTGAAAGAATGTCCATAGAAGGATTGAAGAAATCGTCAGATGATGTAAGGAAATGTAAGACAATTTCTCAAAAAGAAGAAAGCCAGGAGCGAGAGATCCTAGTGACCTTGAAGAGAAAGGGGGAAACACTCCTTTCTGAGAGACCAAAGCAAGCAAAAAGGTTGCCTAGAATACGAACCCTGCATCAACAAGAGGAAAAGCAAGAAAAAGAGTTGGCTCATGGTGGAGACTCTGAGAAGAAAGCACCACAGGCAACCAAGTCTTTAGTCTCAATCTTGAATGAAGATTCAGCTAGAGTGGCTAGAGAGACTGAGATTAAGAGGAAGTTAGAATTTGAGAAGAAGAAACCTCAACTTCAACAACAGACTCCTAGGCTGATTGGAGAGAATAAGAAGAAGAAAACCAGTGAGAAGAAGAGCACTCCTACTGTTGTTCAACAGAAGAAAAGGTCAATTGAACACAGTCCAGCACAGGACAATCTTTCTCAACCTTTGAGAAAATAGAATTTGAGAATAAAGATTATTGAAGAAGTTCAATCTGTCAGGAGTAGCAACTCTATAATTATTAGAGAAACACCGAAAAGGTCAGTCAAGTTACAATTTTAACCAATCTTGGTAAATAGTGGTACAATGCATCTATTGAATGATGGAGAGATAAGTTTGTATAGTGTTCTGCGAGATAAGAGAACCAAACCATACCCAACAAAGATGACCAAGCAGAAGTACACTATTTTCCTAGTTACAAAAAGAACTGCGATCAAGATTGTACCTGACATTCAGCCAAGACCTTACATTGTTCGCAATGAGGAAAAAGGGAAGAAGAAAATGTATCCAGAAGGGATGACGAGTGATCTGACAGAATATCAGATTGTAGATGAAGTAAGAAACATAGATGAGGCATATTACGCAGCCTAGCATAAAGGAACCTATCTTTCCTATTACATTTCAAAGGCATCAAGAAGTAATTGTAGTCGTCGAACCACTAAGGAAACTTCTCAAGTAGTTGGAAGAATCACAGAAGAGCAGTATAGATTTATCAGGATTAGAGATATCAGTTACAACATAGAGACTCTTGTGCATCTAATTATGCACATTATACCTTTGAGTTCTGTGTCTGCAATTGGAGATGTACTACACCTATTTGGAAGACAAGTCCCAAGACTACTCAGCCCTAATGAACTTGTTCTTCCGGAACCAAATTTACCTTTCAATCCTCCTGAGTTTACAATCATTGAACTGAATGTTCTATCTTCAGATGCATATGGCACTACTATTGGTCTTGAAGAAGAACAACTGAAGGATGATGATCTACGTGCTTTGATGAGTAACTTACATGCGGAAGTAGGTCATATATGACAAGATCTCCAGTTACTCCCTGCTGAAATGAGACAAATGCTCTCTAAAATAATGAAGCATCTTCAGCCTGATTATTTTTTATCAATAACAAATAGGGGGAGAA
Source organism: Erythroxylum orinocense (assembly GCA_025531955.1). Lineage (NCBI taxonomy): Eukaryota > Viridiplantae > Streptophyta > Magnoliopsida > Malpighiales > Erythroxylaceae > Erythroxylum > Erythroxylum orinocense. The sequence goes on from JANZLX010000002.1 coordinate 23,034,253, forward strand.
AGGAGAAAAGGAGAAAGATAGGGGGAGAAAGAAATGAGGAAGATAAGAAGAAAAGAAAGAGAAGAGAATTATATAGAAGATAGAGAAAAGGAAAGAGAAGAGAATTGTATACAAGATAGAGTTTATAATTTTTTTCGATTGTACATTGTCTTAAAAATAATACTATCTTTCTAAACACTATGATTATTTGTTATCATCAAAAAGGGGGAGATTGTTAAGTCAAAATGACTTTACGATTAATAATTTTGATGAAAATTAAATAATAATAATATTAGAAAGTAAGACGAAGCAGAAACAAAAGTAAGACCAAATGGAGATACAAAAGTAAAACGAAGTGGGGAAGAAAAAGTAAGACGAAGCGAAGATACAAAAGTAAAACGAAGCAGAGAAGCAAAAGTAAGACAAAGCGAAGAAACAAAAGTAAGACGAAGCGAAGATACAAAAGTAAGATGAAATGGAAACTAAGACGAAGTGGAAACTAAGATGAAGCAAAAACTAAGACGAAGTGGAATCTAAGAAACTAAGACGAAGTAAAAACTAAGACGAAGCATAAGCGAAAATGAGACGATAGAAAGTAAGACGAAGCTAAAGCAAAACTAAGACGAAGATCCAATACCACGTTGGATGGTTAATTAGTCTGAGTTAGCTATAGAACTCAACTAAATAACTATTTCTTCAAAGATCAAGAAACAAGAAGAAAGAAGCAGTTGAAGACAAAGGCTATAAATACGAGTCAGAGTCGAAGACTACAAAAGTTAGTGATTGTAAAAGTGTTAGAGATTTTAAGAAAGTTAAACATTGAGAGCTATTATTCTCTGTAACAAAGCTCGCAGACATCTTCCTGTAAGAAAGAAGAAAGCTGAGAGCCTAAAGAGGCTAAGTGAGAAAAACAATACTTGCTGTAAGAGACCTGAAGAGGCTCGGCAAAAAGAATACTTGTATTTTTTAGAAGTATAGTGAAATCTCATAAAGGATTCTGAGGACTAGACGTAGCCCATGATTTGGGGTGAACCAAGATGAAACTGTTGTGTCAATTTCTACTCTCAACTCTTAACTTTTAATTTCTATTGTTTTATACAAGTACTTAGAAGCAAATTGTGATACTTCGTATTTTCAAAAAAAAATTGTGATACTTCGTGATACTGTTATTCAATAGTTTTTAGAAAGCAAGTTTTCAAAAGAAATTTTAAAAAGGGGATTGTTTTTAAGAAAAAGAATACACAATTCAACCCCTCTTCTTGTACATTTTGCCTATCAAATATAAAGTATATACTTACGCGTGATTTACTTCATTACTTTCTTGTTTTCAACTCTTAAATGCTTCTAAGCTTATTATCTACTCCATGACAAGTCAAAAACTACCATTGATTTCAAATAAATGCATCCCACACAAAAACCCACAAAACAAACAACTTAAGTTAGAAAAACTTACCACTTTATCTTTCAATCTCTTAGGTATTTGATGAAAACTTATACTTGATCAAGATTTCTTCAAATTACCATCAAAATCCATAAAAACAACTACACTCTTCTTCCCCTTCTCCTTGGTTGACGTTCTCCTTGGCTTCTTTTCTCTCCTTTTTTGTTTTTGCTCTCACGGTTATCACTCTCTAAATGAAACAATTTTGCCTTACTTTTTTCTTTTTATTCTCCTTTAGTGCATTAAACATGTTACTCTCTAATTAGTCATCACTAATGACTCATTAATCCATTAAGATCATGTAAAAAGGCCAAATTGCACTTAATGAGTTTAATTCACCTACTAACCAAATTAAATTATCAAAATATTTCACAACCATCTTATCATTAAATTAACCATGAAATACTCTAATTAAGGTCAATACTCGAATTGGTTTTAAAATCATCAAGTCAACGTATCGTGGGAGTTTTTTTGGGGGGGGGGGGGTCAGGATGTACGCAACTTTCCCTATTTTAGATATTTTCAATTCTTTTCGGAGTTAGGTCTCCAAAAATTATTATTTAATTGAAAATACTACTCATCAAACATAAAAAATTTTATTAGAAAAGGTTTAGCGCTTTACATTGAAATAAAAGAATTTTGAAATTGTAAAATATGTTTTTCTAATCTAAAGTATATAAACCTATTCAAAAACATGAAACCTTAAATATGCTAATATATAAGAAAAGATTTTACCATTCTTATATTGGAGAGTAAGAAGATGCAATTTTTATTTTTATTTTTATTTAGATGAAGAATTTAAATGGATGATATTGATCTCAAAAATGATAGTTAGGTTTTGTGTTGTTAAAAACTAGGTTTAGCAAAAAAAGCTTTAAATGTTCCACGGACAAGATTTAAATTTAGCAGAAAAAAAAACCCATGATAAATTGATCTTCTAAGATCTCACCTCATTAAAAAAATAGAGTGAAAAATAAAAAATGACCTCCTAATTCCCAAAAGGAAGAGAAAAGGCGTTATATTGTAAAGTTTTAAACCCAATTTGATACAATTATATATGCTTCTTCCGCATTGTCCTGGATTGGTAAAGATAATCGAGTCCAAACAAAAGATGAGTCAAATTGTTAATGCCATTTCATACATACTTCTAATGCGCGAGCAGCCAAAGTTATAATTTAATACTGTCTTTCTACATAAAGTTACCCACGGATTTTACTTTTTAAAAATAAAGATTTAAGAACTGCAGCCGCCTTGCATCCTGGGATTCTCAACCTTTATTTATTTAATAGTACCTTTGTAAAATGATTTTTACCTCTCATGTATTTATAACACCAAAAAGATTATAAATTTAATTTTTAAAACTTAAATTCTGAAAATATTATAAATAAATTACAAATTTGTTTACACTATACACTTGTTATAAGCGTACTGAGTTGCGTACTATATACATCTGTGTTGTCAACGCACATGTAACAACGAAAGAACTGCGTAGTTCTGTCGGTAACAAAAGAATAATGTTTTTCTACCACCGACAGACATCCTTTGAATTCCACCAGCTGAGGTCAAAGGACCTCCTCCTCATTGTTTGTTTGTCTGAAAATATTTATAGGCTGTTGTTAATACACAAAGGTATAGATATGAATACATTACTGTAAGGAAAAACGCGAATAGCAGTTTTTCATCTTATCTACGTCAATCCAATTCACTGGCCTCAATTCTTTCGTCAAATCAAGTCCCATCTGGAAAATGATGGGGAATTAGTTACCAAGTTCTTATCAAGACATAAATTAAAAACATAACGTGAAAATAGAAAGGGTAAGACAAAGTTAATAACTTGTCGACTATCTCCACTTATTTTGTAGTTTTTTGTATTGATAATATCATAAGGAGTTTTCATTGAATGAAATTAATCGACTCCTCTTTCTAAGAAACATCATATCATAATAAAACCACCATTTCGTTATTTCTACTTCTTGTGTCAAATCCAGGATAAATGTCCCAATCATCTTTTAATTTTGTTCTTATATCCTTTTCAATGAATCTCTCAATCCCATTACAAACGCTAGAAAGCTAAATATGTTATCTCAAGAAAGTTACGCATACCGTAATCAAACACTTATAAGATTCGATAAGATTGATTGAATGAATGAAAGGTTTACAATAACTATTGTCATTTTTTATTAAATCAATGAAATTGATAAACATGAATATGCAAATGTGTATTAACCACGTGATTAAGATGAAGTGCACATTAGATGGAAGGAATAAATAATTGATGATGCAATAACACGTTGGACAAAGCTAGAGCCTTTGGTTGAGCTTTCTTTGTAGGATTGGACAAGAAGGACCCTTTTCATTAAATTGGTGTAGCATCTTACGACCTATGGGATGTGCCACATTTAGCTAGTACATATAATCACGATATCTACCAATCTGTATAGGTACAGCAACAAGGAAAACTGTTGATTATCCAAAAAGAAACTTTATTTGTTCCTTGTTTACTTAAGATCTGCACTATAATATACTTTTCTCCTTAGGTCAGGATGCATTTCTTGTCATTTAAGACAATGTTGTTCTAAAGTCTGAGTGAAATTTGAGCTAATACAACAAACTTATCAGGATGTAAGTCATATGTCCTAAGAAAAGCTGAAATATTTAAAAGAATTGCTTCATGATTTATGAATATAACCATACAATCACACTGAAACTGTGAAAACTACTGCATTTCTTTAACATTACATCTTTGATCCGAACACAAAACTCCCTTAAATAAGCCAACGTTTTACCCTTGAAGCCCTTTGTTTGATCTTTGACATATGGTTTGGTCGATTCGACATCATTTTATAATATTATATAATATTAGACAGCCCATCGCCTTCTGGGAATGTCAACAAAATGCACATGTTGTTGTAGGTTGGCCTATCAAATTATTTCCCTGTCTGTTTCGAACTGTTTATTAGACCTTTATATTATAATTTGGTTATTTGGTATAAATACCTGACTGGATTTCTCTGTTTTTGCACTAGCCGTAAAGTTTAGGTACAGACAGACACCAATCCCAGGTTCTACATAACTAGGGCAACATTTCATCAAATTCACCAAATTCTATACTTTTTGCTAAAAACCGCCCATGCGCCTACTTTGATTTATTCTCTTATAAATAATACGAATTTCTCCTCTTGTTTTGCATCAATTTTGTTTCTTTACGATTACCTTGATCTTTTTACTTCATAGATGCAGTTTTCTCCTTCCAAATTGCTGAATTTTCGATACACGGAAAAGGGTTTGTTTTCATTTGGTGTCGCTATTAGCAACACTTTTATTTTTTACTTTCGGGATTGGTAAGTACATTTTGCTGATACAGAGAACTTTGATCTCAGTGGGGTTTTGAAGCGCCCCTAGAGTTTGGGGCTGATTTGTTGAACTGGGTCTTATCACTTTTGTTCTCTAAGTTATTCACTTTTGGTGAATTTCAAGAGAATTGATTGTTGGTTCAGAAAGATTCCATTTTTGGCCGATTTGGTGAACGGTTCTGGATTGCTCTTGTTCTTTCTCTTTTACGAATATTAATCATCAGTTAGAAGTTGACGACATAATTGTGCACTGATATCGGCGAAAGGACGTGATGTTTTTTATGAGATGACATGAGTGAAGAGCTGTTTTGTGAGGGGTTTAAGGAGAGACAATGACTGGAGGGTCAATGGGGATCCGCTCTGCGAGTTATGGGTCGTTGGACAAGCCGCCACAGCAACAACTACAACAGCAAAACGGTGGTGGTGTTTTTCTTCCAATCCAAACAACAACCCGCACCAAACCTGCCAAAATGTTCAAAGAGAAAGAAAGGGTCTTCCATTGGATCTGCAAGTTTGCTGGCCGTAAAAAGGTCGGAATGCTACTTCTCTGCGTTGTCTCTGCTTTTGTTTTCGTCTGGGTCTTGTACGTTGGAAAAGGTTCGATTTTGTATCCATCAATAAATCTATCCGCTTTTAGTTACTTATTGTTGACATGCTCGATTGTTACTGATGCAGTTGAAATCTTTTGTTGGCGCTGGATCACAATGATGGTTAATCGGCTAATCAAACATAGATGTCTTCTGTCAGTTTTCTTGTTTTAATTTTTTATTCAATTTTTGTGCCCGCCAGTCACATACTGGGAAATGGCATACAGGGGGACTTCTTAGCTTTTTCTTTTTCCCGCTTAGCATTTGCCGGAAAAGCTTGAAAAACAGCGTTCCACAGCATAATCACTGGATGCTTGTCTAGCAGTTGCTTAAAATGATTACACTGAAGAATTTCTTTAATACTTTTAACCTTTTGAGCCTTTTGGAGTATGCAATGCCTTTGAATGTCACCATTTGAGAAGCATCTCTTTAAAAATACGTTTCTAAGCATATCATCAAGTATGCGAGTAATTTAACATTTTGAACTTTTTTCCCAGGTGAAGATACACCAGATGTTGACAGTGTTCCAAACATTAGTCTCAATACAACAATGGCTTTTAGCGTTGTAGAGAATAAGACTTTGATTCTTGGGGCATCAATTGGAAGTCTGACTTTGCCCCCTCCTCCTCCAGCATATTTTACAGGGTACACTCTTCCTCCAGGACATCCTTGTAATAGTTTCACGTTACCTCCCCCACCTGCTGATAAAAAAAGAACCGGACCACGGCATAAGCTGTCTCTTTCTTCGTATGCTTTCTCTGTGTTTGCACTTTTCAGTTTTCTAGAACTTACTAGATATAATTACTGGCTTTTCTTTGCTCCAAGAAGGCTCGATTAAATGTTCTGTAAATGTTTAATATGTCCATCAGCATTCCTAAAATTTGTTGGTCCTGTATAACAGCATGTTCTGTGTGCTATTTGTGAGTTGAAGATGCCAAAGATTCCATCATTTTCTTCGGTACTTAAGAGTTTGACATACATCCATGAGGATCCATTAAGGAGAGATGGAGAATTCGGAGGTTCAGATTTTGGAGGATACCCTACTCTGAAGCAAAGAAGTGACTCCTATGATATTAGAGAGTCAATGAGTGTGCCTTGCAGGTGAGCAAACAAAATTGATGCAAAACAAGAGGAAATTTTCGTATTATTTATGAGAGAATAAATCAAAGGGGTTTGTGATAGTTGCATTGGGAGTTCTTAGGAAAAAGTTTAGATTTTGTATGAGTTAGAAATGATAAGAACTTGTAATTTTCAAAAGAATATTTACCATGTAATTGTTCTCTTATTATATCTGTTGATTTTATGAAATATGCAAAATATATTTAATGCTTCTAAAAAATGTTGATTTTTCATAATTATAAATAAATAAATAAGATTTAAAAATTTGAAGAATTATTAAATAAATAAAATTTATAAATAATATTGAATAGTTATTAAATAAATAAGATTTAAAATTTTGTATTTTAAAAAATAATTATTAAAATAAAAATTATTAAATTAATATGATTTTTGAAAAAATAGAAAAATACAAATAATAATAAAAACGCCGTGGATTGTCTGTCTTCCAAGACGTTTCTAAAAATGCCGATACTTCGCAATGTTTTCAAAAGATATCGCGGATTTTTTCACATTTTAAAATATTAGATAATCTGCAAAAAAACGTCACGAAATGTCTAAACTTTTAGTGACTTTTTTTATGGACGTTGTGAACCCATTCCGATTCGGTCTTGATCCTGCCTATTTTGAGGGTGCCACTATTAGCACTCCTTTAATTTATAATAGCACTCCTATCAGATTGTTTTAAATGTTTAATTTATAACAGCACTCCTATCAGATTGTTTTAAATGCAAATAGGTAAATTTGCCCCTAACGTAATTATGGGATGATATGGTACTCCCACCAGATTTTTTCGGGTTTAAAATGCCTGTTTCTATCTTGTCTATCTTGGTTCTTTCTGTCACCTTTCTCTCTCTACAAGCCTCACCCGTAGCGCCACCTTTTACCTCCAAGAACAAAGACACTCAAAATCTTATCAACTTCAAAGCAAGCGTCCATAACCATTCTCTTCTTCAGAGCTGGTTGCCTAACCAAAACCCATGTAGTTTCTATGGAGTTAAATGCCAAGAAACAAACAGAGTCTCGTCTGTAGACCTCAGGGCCATTCCCTTGAGTACTGATTTTTACTCTGTGGCCACATTCCTTTTGAGTCTTGACAATCTAGAGAGCCTTTCATTGGTTTCTATTATTATTCTGGTTCCATTTCGTTCCCTTCTGGTTCCAAGTGCAGCTCAGTTTTGAGCAACTTAGATCTATCACAGAATGCTCTTTCAGGTCCTATCTCTCATTTGGCGAGTTTTGGTTCTTGTCCAGCTTTGAAGTCCTTGAATCTTTCTAGCAACGCTCTGGACTTTTCAGTGAAAGACAAATCAAGTGGGTTAAAGCTCAGTTTGGAGTCTCTTGATCTTTCTTTGAATAGGATTTCGGGTTCGGAAGCTGTTCCCTTTGTTCTGTACGGAGGCTGCAATGAGTTAAAGCTCTTGTCTTTGAAGGGAAACAAAGTTAGTGGAGGCATGGATGTTTCTAATTGCAAGAGTCTGCAGTACCTTGACGTCTCTTCAAACAATTTCTCCATGACTGTTCCTTCGTTTGGTGATTGCTTGGCTTTGGAGCATCTTGATATCTCCTCTAATAAATTTTCAGGCGATCTTGGTCGTGCGATAGGTTCATGTGCACAGCTTAGCTTCTTGAATGTCACCACCAACCAGTTTTCGGGTCCGATTCCTGCTCTTCCATCAGGAAAATTGGAGTTCCTTTCACTTGGTGGTAACGATTTTCATGGGGAGATTCCTCTACATCTTGAAGATGCATGTCCAGGTCTTGTTGCGCTTGATCTCTCCTCAAATAATCTTTCTGGTTCTGTCCCTCCTGGTTTTGCTTCGTGCACTTCATTGGAATCTCTTGATATTTCTTCTAACAACTTCACTGGTGAATTGCCTGTTGCTACTTTCTTGAAAATGAGTAGCTTGCAGATTCTTGATTTGTCATATAATGGTTTCGTTGGTGGTTTGCCCGATTCTTTGTCAAAGCTTACCAATTTGAAGACCCTGGATCTGAGCTCTAATAATCTGTCTGGGTCCATTCCTGCTGTGATATGTCAGGATCCAAGTAACAACTTGAAAGAGCTTTATCTTCAAAATAATTTGCTTACTGGGTATATTCCTGCGACTCTGAGCAACTGTTCACAGCTAACTGCACTCCATTTGAGCTTTAATTACCTCACCGGGACTATTCCTGCAAGCTTGGGATCACTCTCTAAGCTTCGAGACTTGAAGCTTTGGTTCAACAAGCTTAATGGAGAAATCCCACCGCAGATAATGAACATAAGGACCTTGGAGACCTTGATTCTAGACTTCAACGAGCTGACCGGAGTGATACCTCCTGGTATTAGCAATTGCATCAACTTGAACTGGATCTCATTGTCCAACAATAAGTTGACTGGTGTGATTCCAGCATCCATTGGGCAACTTTCAAACCTCGCAATTCTTAAGCTAAGCAACAACTCGCTCTTCGGTAGTATCCCGCCGCAGCTGGGAGATTGTCGAAGCTTGATTTGGTTGGATCTCAATACCAACTACTTGAATGGGACAATCCCGCCGGAGCTGTTTAAACAGTCTGGCAACATCGCGGTTAATTTTATCACCGGAAAGAGGTATGTGTATCTAAAGAATGAGAAAAGTGAACTATGCCATGGGGAAGGTAATTTGCTAGAGTTTGCAGGAATTAGAGCAGAACGGTTGGATAGAATCTCCACCAGGCACCCCTGCAACTTCACTAGAGTATATGGTGGTCACACTCAGCCCACGTTTAACGATAATGGATCAATGATCTTTCTTGATCTTTCATACAATTTGCTGTCTGGCAGTATTCCAAAGAAGATTGGTACTATGTCCTATCTCTATATCTTGAATTTGGGTCACAATAGTATTGAGGGATACATTCCAGAGGAGCTTGGGAACTTGAAGGGCCTTAACATTCTTGACCTCTCTAGCAATAGGCTTCAAGGCATGATTCCGCAGTCTCTGACCGATCTTTCGTTGCTTACTGAAATCGATATGTCTAACAATGATCTCACGGGAATGATTCCTGAAATGGGTCAGTTTGAAACGTTTTCAGCTCACAATTTTATCAATAACTCAGGCCTCTGTGGGATTCCTCTTCCTCCGTGTGGAGCAGGTTCAGCGACAGGAGCAAATTCAGGGCATCAGAAGTCTCACCGTCGACAAGCGTCTCTGGCAGGGAGCGTAGCAATGGGATTGTTGTTCTCCCTTTTCTGCATCTTTGCCTTCATTATTGTTTATGTGGAAATGAAGAAAAGAAAGAAAAAGAAGGATTCAACCCTTGATGTGTATATCGACAGCCACTCGCATTCCGGCACGGCAACTACTAACTGGAAGCTAACTGGTGCTCGCGAAGCTCTAAGCATCAATCTTTCCACATTTGAGAAGTCCCTACGGAAGCTTACTTTTCCAGACCTTCTTGAAGCCACAAATGGCTTCCATAACGATAGCCTTATAGGCTCTGGAGGTTTTGGGGATGTGTACAAGGCGCAACTTAAAGATGGGAGTATTGTAGCCATAAAGAAACTGATACATATCAGTGGACAGGGTGATAGGGAATTCATGGCAGAAATGGAAACTATTGGGAAAATCAAGCATCGGAATCTTGTTCCGCTTCTTGGCTACTGCAAGGTTGGAGAAGAGCGGCTATTGGTCTACGAGTATATGAAGTTTGGAAGCTTGGAAGATGTTTTGCATGATCAGAAGAAATCTGGGATCAAACTGAACTGGGCTGCAAGGAGAAAGATTGCCATTGGTGCTGCCAGAGGATTGGCTTTTCTCCACCATAATTGTACCCCCCATATCATTCATAGAGACATGAAATCAAGCAATGTCTTGCTTGATGAGAATTTGGAGGCCCGGGTCTCAGATTTCGGAATGGCAAGGCTCATGAGTGCAATGGATACACATTTGAGTGTTAGCACATTGGCAGGCACACCCGGCTACGTCCCTCCCGAATACTACCAGAGCTTCAGATGTTCCACTAGAGGTGATGTTTATAGTTATGGTGTTGTCCTGCTCGAGTTGCTAACTGGGAAAAGACCAACAGATTCAGCCGATTTCGGAGACAACAATCTTGTGGGGTGGGTGAAACAGCATGCTAAGTTGAAGATAACTGATGTTTTTGATCCAGTCCTCATGAAAGAGGATCCAAGCCTTAAGATAGAGCTTCTACAACACTTAAATGTAGCTTGTTTGTGTTTAGACGACCGACCGTGGAGACGACCCACAATTATTCAAGTCATGGCCATGTTCAAAGAGATCCAAGCAGGTTCCGGCATTGACTCGCAATCCACCATTGCCACGGAAGACGGAGGTTTTAGCACAATCGAAATGGTAGATATGACCATAAAAGAAGCTCCTGAACTATGCAAGCAGTAGTAGGTGGAAGGAAACAAAGTTGCCAATCAGTTTTCCTGTGAATTCTTTGATTGAAAGAAAAAAGGTGGTGGTGGTGATTTTATTTCATCTTCAACATAGAAAATTTTCCCACATCATTGCCATTTTCCATCAGAAAATTGCTCCTCCTCCTCCTGTATCTCCTACCATTTAATGTATGTATCCTCCTACGGTGTACCTCTTGGAATTGGAAAACTCAATGTTATTTTATACATAAGAGAAAAGGGTTGTTTTATCTTTGTTATAAATGTGTAAATATACACTTCTTGACTTGTTATTCCCTTTCTTTTGCTTCATTCATGAGCTTTTTCCTTTTCATCTTCCATGGAGTCTTTGGATTCAGAGTCTGATAAAAAAAAAAAAAAAGAAACCAACTCTGACATCATCTGTGATAGTGACTAAGTGAAGGGTCCTTTTGGCACTTTCTTCAGTCTGCTTTATTTGTTCTCATTCCTTCTTTCTTCCTTTCTTCCCTTCTTCAATGACACACACAAAATCCTGTCCTATGAATACCAAAAAAGTATGTCATCATCCCGTTCTCATCTGAATGAATAATTTTTTTAAACATAATAATTAATTGCATGAGATAATAAGTTTGAGCCAGAATTTTTTGTCCATTTTATCCTGTTTTTATTCTGACTTATAAATTTTAGTCATTTATTTATATGAGTTTTGCGTAAATTCTGCATAAATGAATGACTAAGACTTACAAAACAAGATAAGAATAGAATAAAATAGGCTGAGAATCACATTCTTAATAAGCTACTCTTCTGCTCCATTATCCACGTCAATGGGAAGGAAGGATTGAGGAGTGAGGAGGGGGACCATCTTCAACCTTAGTCTCAATCTCATAATTAAACCGTACACATGAAACTTGGCATTTGCTTTATTATTATTATTTGTTTATAAGTAATTTTCGTAGAAAGCAAATTGCTTACACTTTGTCCCTTTTTTCACAGACACTGTACAATGACCGGTTCCTCCTCTTGACCATGCACATGCCCTTGCTGGTGTTGAGTTTCCTTTCTTTTTGCTAGAACGTGTGCATTGAGCGCGACTGTGTGTGCTTTTCTGGGGTTTTAGATATTTTTTTAAGTATTTCGCAAAAATTGAATTAATAAATGTTCATAAAATAGGATAAACACAAAATAACGGAAACGAGTATTTTTTTAATAAAATCAACATTACCGCAAAAAACAGAAAAAGGTAAGGAAGACAAAGAAAACTAATCCAAACCAACAGGCTTATTTCGTACACTCGGAACCTAATAGCCTTTTTCTCTTAACAAAAATAGAAGCCAAACAATCTGAATTTAAAATGGAGACTAAACAAGAAGGACGATCAGTCTAGTGATGTGGGTTTGTATATAATAAGACTACCCTGACTAAAGCATAAGCTACCTTATTGGCAATCCTACACGTCTATTGAAAGGACAAGTGAAGGAAATGTCGCTTGAATGATAAACAATCAAGGGTCAAAATTTCAATTTCAGACCGATTTGGTGAAGGAGTTAATATTAATTGGACAGTTGCCAAACAATCCGACTCTACAGTGACCTTGGCAAGCTGTTGGTCTTTTAGCCAAGAAAAAGCTTCCCTTATAGACATAATTTCGGTAAGAACTAGATTAAACAGGGCAGGGAAAAAACTTGAAATAGCAGTCACAAACTTACCTCGTGCGTCCCTAAGAATCGCAGCAAAATTTTTCGTCTGAACATTTTCTAGAGAAACAACGAACTCGCTGTCTTCTTTCTCCCAGATGAAGAGCCTTTGCAACCTTGAATTCATGAAACTAAAACGAAAATTTAAGAAAGACCCACGTAGAAAACATGGACGGAGCCATGTATAAGGGTAGGGGGGCCATGGCCCCCCCTTTCAAATTTTTTTTATAAATGTACTTATATAATTTTTTAATAAATAAGGACATTTTTTAAATGTTAGCCCCCGGCCCCTCCTTAGAGTTGAGTCTGGCTCCGTCCCTGGTAGAAATAATACCTAGACCTCACCTTGCACATGAACGGCAAGACCAATACTTACACTCGTAGAGAGAGAGAAAGAGAGGCAAGACCTAATAAAAAAGAAACAAAACCTGATCACGGAAACAAGTATTTTAAACCCGAAAAAAGAAAGCTAAAAGAATTAAGGCTTGTTTCGTTCAACTTTTGAACCTTCAAAAATATTTTTTTTCATCGCAAAAGTTATTTTAAGGAAAAAAATGGGTGTTTGGCTGAAAACTTTAAAAGCATTTTTAAAAAAGTTGTTTTTTAATTAACAACCAAGCAGTCAACTGGCTTTAAAAAAAAACTCTTATAAGAAAAGCTATACTGATAAAAATTTTATTGATAAAAGCTTAACCAAACGGGCCCTAATGCTTATGTGCTTGAAAGATTGGTCAACCAATTTAATAAATCTCTCCAATCCCAAAGGTAATAAATTTAATAAACCAATTTAATAAAGTTGGTTTTTTTATTTTATATAGCATTATTTAATTGTTATAAAATTGTATTTATTATATTTTGTTAATCTTTAATTGTACTATTCGTAATTAAGAAAAAAAAAAAGAGTTCAGGTGTGGGAAACTAGGAATGGGTGTAGTAGATAGGGGGAGGTGAGCAACGAAAGCGTTAAATTTGGCTGTGAGTGTATACACAGGAACATAATATTCAAAGGGACAAAACAGTGTGTGCGTGAGAAAGAGGTTGTTGGGTATTAGCTAAGATATGTGTGGTGGAGGTAGGGTATTCTGTAGCTTTCACCAGAACACGCGCAGGGTGGGGTGACACGTGGGCCATTGGGCAACCTGGTTTTGTCAGAGACCTTACCCTACAGCGTCCCTTCCTATAATACACTGCACTCTCCATCTGGTCCCGCCCGTAAATCTGACCCAACCCAACCTCACAATCTGTGATTGTCTGATTGATTGCCTAAGAAAAATAAAATTTCCACCCTATAAAAAGTCTAAATTAAGAATATATATATATGTCTCAATGTATATATATTTTGTGTGGTTTCAAATAAGGTTTCTTAAAAAAATTCAAATTTTTGTCAAATTTTTAATAATATCTTAAATTTTAAAAAGCAGTAATAAAATATTCAAATTTTCATTTTTTTGAATTCTAATCTGAATTTTAAAAAAACAATAATAAAATGCTCAAAATTTTAATTTTGTTAATTATAGCTTGATGTTCATGTTTCCGTTAAATTTATTGATATGACTTGTCACGTATTTCAGAAATCTTAATTATTAATATACGTCGACCAAAATTAGCACAACAAATTAAAATTAATGAAATGACATTATTTAATCACATAATTAAAATAAAATCAGATTAAGTAATCCCGACAACCTTACTTTTAATTTCAATTTATTCTCTCAATGCTTTCACCTTTTTATGTTCAAATTATACAACCTTGACGCTCTCTAACTAAAGACATCAAGAGAACGAATTAAAAACAAAGAGTTTGTTGATGTAGTACATTATAATGCGAGAGTAGTTTAGAGTATCAGACAAACAAATAGAAAACAAAGAAAATACAACATCAAGAGAACAACAAATAACGTCAGGTTAGAATTGAAGAAGATTGAAAACTTGAACATTTTATTACACTTTTTAAAGTTTAAGTTATAATTAAAAAATTTAAAATTTGAGTATTTTATTACTTTTTAAAGTTCGGCTTATAATTAAAAAATTGATGAAAGTTTAAGTTTTTTTAGTAATTAATCCTTTCAAATAACTATTATTTAGTTATTGAAAATTTGCATTATTCAGTAATTTTTTTCTATAAATAGACAAATGTACTTATTTTATTACAATAAAGGATTCAGTTTATCGGTCATAGTTTTCAATTTTGTATAAATCATATCAAATTTTGTTTGTAAATGTAATTAATGTATAGATATTCATGTAGTATTTATTAGCTACATAAAATTAACAAAAATAATATTTTAATTTGATTTATTTAAATTTTAAAAAATCAGTCACTAAATATATTATTTCTAAATAAGTAAACTAAATTTATCATTTTTTATTAAATTTGATTAAACCCAAAATAGTTATACAAACTCATGAATTTTACAGAAACAATTAAGCCAAATGATGACTCGTTCTATAATTAGAACTAATCTAAAATTAACTTAGCACGTAGACTTAAATTGAGAAAATAAAAAATAGGACTTATTGAATTGTTTTGGTCCTTTTGGAGCACAATCCCAATTCAACCTAATGATACCTAATCTAGGTTTTTGGAAGATATTTTGTTCTAAGTCATAGTTTCACATGAACCAATCCAACTAATTGATTGAAACATCTACCTCTTTGAGATAATGTAATTGGACTTTGACTTAATTATATATTTCGATTATGACAGCTATAAAATTGTTATCTTAATTTAAAATATATATTAATCAAATAGTTACAATTAGGGATGAGCATTCGAACTAATCGGGGCAAATTTTCACTGTTCGGGTAAAGCTCAAATTTTCCAAAAAAATTTATATCTTACCCGGCCTGAACCCAAAATTTCATTACCCGAACTTACTCGACCTGATCGGGTAATTCGGGTAATTTTGGGTTACCCGAAATTTTGTTTGATTCTCTTTCAAAAATTACACAAAATAACTAAATAGTTGAATTACATTCTCATGTCTCATTTGAGAGACATAAGACAAAATAAATAGTTAAATTCACTAATAATATAACCAAATATTTCAATTAATTAGTATAATTAATCTGTTCATTCTATAAGAAAAATAACGAAATGTATTTTCATAATTCTTTTAAACCTAATTCGAGTAATTGGGTAACCTGAATTTTTTTCGAAGTTACCCGTCTCAAACTAAAAATAATTTGGGTAATACCCAGCTTGACCTGATTTACCCATATTTTAGTATTTTATT
Organism: Erythroxylum orinocense; assembly: GCA_025531955.1. Classification (NCBI taxonomy): domain Eukaryota; kingdom Viridiplantae; phylum Streptophyta; class Magnoliopsida; order Malpighiales; family Erythroxylaceae; genus Erythroxylum; species Erythroxylum orinocense. The sequence continues at coordinate 23,050,025 of JANZLX010000002.1, forward strand.
ACCTGAATTAATTTGAGCCGGGCTGAATAATGCTCACCCCTAATTACAATATTAATTAAATATAATATTGTATGTGACAGCGTGTATTAACTAAAAATATAATATTTATCATAAAATATTTTTAATTTTGCATTCGAATTGTAAATTTATTATATATTTTTAAAATAAAAATTCAAAATCCCTCAAAAATATAAAAATTCAAAATTATTTAATAAGGTTCAATTAAAATTAGTTAAATTAAAAAATTTAAATGTTCAAACAACTTAAAAGTATAAAAATTAAAAAGACCTTTTTCAAAAAATAGGTTTTTGTAAATATGATCATATTTGGAGGGTCACATAGTAGACTCACAGCCGTCGGTTTCCTTGGCGTGTGGAGCCCACCATCTGTGTGGGAACATCACGGTCACGACTCACGAGAGCGTCGTCGTCGTCTGCATCCGTAAAGTTAGCACCCTGCGTACGTGTGCATTGTATGCCGCTTTCTGGGATTGGGCCCCCCGTATTTAATCAGCCGCCACGTCAGCATCAGTAATCGATGCCTACCTATAGGTAAGAGCCTGATGCGGTCCGCTTCTAGGGGCCAGCATCTAAATCAGCTAATTTTGATTGTTCCCTAACTAATCCTATCTAACCATTTGGTTGACCTTTATCAGCCCCAGTCTCCAAACTCGAGGTGCGATCTTTACTTGGGATCAATTCTTTTATTTCGGACGTTATAATAAGTGTCGTTTTAGAGAGATTTTAATTATTCAAAATAAATGTCATTTGTGACTTTTTATGCATATTTATAATTTTACTTTCAAAATTACCCTTTAATTTTTCTCACATCTTAATTATACAGATTACA
>JANZLX010000002.1:23112057-23130846 GCA_025531955.1 Erythroxylum orinocense
GGTCTTGAAGAGTAATCCGTTTGACACGGGAGTATGTCTACTGCATGCAAGTGAAAGATAGAGGTCGGGATCAGTTCGCGTCTGCATTAATGTCTCATAAAAATTATATTCCAAAGTCGCTGTAAAAGAATGTTTTGTATTTATAGTGAGCCCAATTTGGTTAAGACTTTTTGTTCATTAAATGGCTATTGTAAATTATTGTTGACTGCTTGTAATAACTGAAAATGCTTCCTTTTACCGTGAGCTCAAGTTGTCTATTGTTTTCCGCGTGAATGAATGTTTTTTTTATAAATGATATTTATACTGAGTTTCGTCTGACTGACTGATGTAGCACGCCATCCTCGCAGGGCACAGACTCGGATATCACCTACGATGTCAGGTTCGGGTCACACGGGAGTGAGGTGTTACAATCGTGGATTCTTTCACTTGCTTCTGTCACGATCATGGCTTACTAGCCACAATCGTGGCCTTCTATTTTGGTTTAGGTTTTTTCCGAAACTCCTCCGTTCTCCGATATTAGCCTTGAAACACTAGTAAACTCATCAAGGCACCTCAAATACACAACATTAAAGCTCAAAAGCATTTTCTAACCTATAAAATACTTAAAACACAAATATTTAACAAACTAACACAATTCTTACCTAAATACACATTAAATAATCAAATAAACAAATAAACACACACCAAACTACCCACTAAAACACGATACAATCTACAACTATCAGCTTTCCTTCAAGATTTAGCTAATGGATCTTGAACAGATGCAGGGGAGGGGAGCATTCTGTTATGAAATAAAATGAAGAACAGAAGAGAGGGAGAGGGAGAGTGAGAGGAACAGAAGAGTCCAGAAAAACAGAGAGGAGAGTCGTATAGAGAGAGAGAGAGATAGAGAGAGAAACACAAAACATTAGCTATTTCATTTCTGCCCAATGGTTACAATTCCAATTCTTATACTCGTTTCCAGCTCTGTAATAGCTGTCTTATTTTATACGTAACACATTCGAAGGCCTCAAAGTTGTAGATTAGAGGGTTAGATGTCAGAGGTCATAGGAGGCTTAGAAGTTGGTTGTTGGAGGTTTGAGTAGGCTTGTAATTTGGATGTTGGAGACTCCGAGGTTCAAGGAAGCTCTCTTCGCATCGCAATAGATTGTTTGAGTAGGTCAATTAGTTAATTTATTTTCAATTATGCTACAGTAATACCTGGAGAAGAGAGTCGTTGTTTGTCGATATCTTATGCTAGCCAAAACCGCGTTATTTCAATATAAACACAACACACCAACAATATTATATGAAACGACTTTGTTTTGACTATTATAAAACTACTGCGTTTCACATAAAAATTGTAAAGATGGTTATAGCTTTAAGTTGAATAAGGCAAATAGGTTTGAGATTGAATCCGATCTAAACCCTAAAAAGAAAATCGAATTCGACGAGCAAAAATACCAAGCCCAATCTAAAGAACTAATCCGGGAAACTTGCAAATAGGATACTCTATCTTTCTTTTTTTTGGATTATCTTAAATATCTTTTCAAAAAGTATTTCCCTTAATCATTAACCCAAAAATGCGTCAAGTCATATTTTGACATGAAAAAGCAACAGATCTATGTCTAACCATTTAAGAATGGACCCAACAAGGTTTTTTTATGGTATATATTACAAAAAATGTGAAACCTTTAATTTCTACATACTCATTTACAAGAAAGTCTTCTTCATATCTCCGATAAAGTTATTTACATATGGATAAGTTTTGGCGATCTACACATCCACATATATAAGATTTGCATATTGCCCCTTACAAACAGTTCAGTTGACTTCATTCTGATTGGTTTCAAAGGTAAATTTGGAGTCATAATGAGCATAACAGAAAGTGCAGTTTGTTGTAAGAATAAAGGAAGTGAGGTCTAGACTTATAGTGGAAGATATGGAGGAATTTTGATTTTGCAGTTCCACATTCGTTGGTGTAAGCTGGTCCAAGAAAGCAGCGTGTCCCACTTCCTACCCCTTGTAAGTTTAGATGCCAAAACCACTCAATTCAATACTAGTGGAGAGCAGCTTGTTTTGTCCTATATTTATAATTTCATGTCTATTCCTACTGTCGAAGGATACTAATATTTTCAAGTATATTCTATTTATATAAGTATATATATATATATGTGTACATACCACTTGCTTTGTGATGATTTATTCCTTAATTTTTGAGAATGGGACCAAAGTTGCTTAAACTCGTAATGCTCGCTTAAAATTTCATTCGTCTTGGTAAGAACATGTAATAAGAGACAGGAAGCTGATCTTCAGAAACAGTGCATAGAGGAAGTGGGTCACAGGAACACAGGATCACTTCCAGGCCACATACAGAGCAAGGTGCATCAAGAACTGGCACCTGTAATCCAACAAAAATAAATACAATATGATTTTGGAAGTGGAAAAGATGGTTAGGAACGAGTCATTTTCACAAGCATATTTTAAGCATTGCATCTGCCTTTCCAACTAGATAGACAGTAGGCTAGTGCTTATTTGAGTAAATCTCTTCAATGACGAAGACTATACCTAAAAAGCACCAAGTTAGTGATCCGTTTGCTTTTCAGCACTTGCATCGCAAGATAAAATTATTGGGCAAAACACAGAGTGTTTTAAGTTCAAATCACAATCAAAACTTTTAAGACTACCAACTCAACATAAATTTCTTCAATATTGGAACAGTTCATATGACAGCTCAGTCCTACTACTGTTGTTGATCTCTGTACTACGACTACTATATTCCCACACGGCAACAAGTGCACCTCAGAATAACAAGTCTAGTTACTTTTGACTCAAAACATACAACGTATAGATTTTGATTCCGTATAAAGTTTTCATATGCCAAGACATATATAAAATAGTTTAGTCTTAAAGTTGTAATCTTTTTCCCAACCACATTATGGTCTAATTGAGCACTGTCGACTGAGTTCTGGTTTTTACTATACTATACTATACTAAATGGTATTGATGCCTGCTGGGCTGGTAATGGTATATTCCGTGGTGTATCCGTTTTTTTTCTTCTTTTTTTCGGTGTCTATATCTTATTGGGTGTGAAAGTCCCTCGAAAGCCCGCAACTTCCCACATTTGGTTAGAGTGAGAACTGAGAAACAACCCAAGACGTACACAGTTCTACTGAGAGAGAGAAACGTCACAAGGGTAGACACAGGTCATTGTGGAATGTTCTCCAGCTTTTTTCATGGCGTGATGGAGTGGATTCAGGGAGGAACTTAGCCTCTCTGAATTCGTGGGTTGATTTTCTTGGCTAAGAAAGCGAGCCAGAAAGTGCAAGAGAAAGCAGAGGGATTTTGTTTTGGTTGCCATCAACAAACGGGGTCGACTTCTGTTGGTTACACTTTATATGGTTTCACTTGTATATAGAAATGAGAAATGGTTCGACTCTTTCCTCAGCTTTGCACGCTTTTATGACCTTTATATTCCATCTACGATTCTTCATTGCACACAACTCTTGCATGTACGTAATAATTCTATCAACTCCTTGTTCACATCAAAGCTTAACCATAGTAGCTTTGTTTATTTGTGTAGTTAGAAGATTATGTCTTTTGAGGTTTTTAATTTCCTTAATATTGTTGCTCCAACCTAATGTTTGAGAGATTAAGAGGTATTTGCTTCTTTGGGTCTGCTGTGAATTAGTTGTGTTGAACGGAACGATTCTGGAAAATTTCATCTGCAAAAGAAAGGCTCTTTGTGCTGTGGATAACGGTTCATTTGCCTTTTTCCACCACACAAAAACGTCTTCGTGTGTGTGAGGGAGTGGGACAGGGCAGTGTGCCAAGTATGTATTGGCAAAAAAGAAACAAACCAAGAAGTGTAGTCTGTTTGAAACTTAATTTTTGGCAGAACTATTTGTACAAATTGTTTGTTTCCCATTTTTCTATGGCTAAATTTCGAGACATGTTACATGGTTTTTTTTTCTTTCCATTTGTTGGATGATTTTGTTACAACAATCACAAACATACTCTCAGTCCCCCCACGGTGGGCATATTTGTTTTCCACATTTTTCTGTTATTTCTTATGAAAACCATTAATTATGTTTTATTTCAGGTTGCATGCATTTGTTAAACTGGATAGATTTCCACTCACTTTGGCATCTAAAGATGGCTGTTGATGGTTTCTTACTTTAAACTTCATCAAGTGCATGGATGAGTTTGAACTTATCAAGCTGCACGATACTTTTCTGGTTGATCCGGTCATCCTACAAATAGGCGTTGCTTTTACATCTCCCCAGCTACTGGATCAACCTGACAGATAGTGTAGCTTCAAACAGGGAAATCTCCTTTGGCATTAAAAGTTGGCTTCTAGTGAAAAAAAAGGACCTCTGTATCTTCTACGTCATAGCTTGTAATATATTCCCACATCAAGATTCAGCTCTTTGGGGCAAATCTCCTTTGGCAAAGTTACCGAAGTCTCTTCTGGCTGGGCAACAGCACCTGACAGTGAAACAAAAGAAGAGACTTGATAGTTCCTAGTATCTGTAATTTATTCCCACACATCAGGAGCATAAGCAGTATCTTATTTGGCACTGACTCTTGTTTCAACAGCAAGCTTTGCTCCAACTTGCAAGGGTTATAGCTCATTGATAACAACCTGTGGTGCAATCTTCTGTTCAAGTTTCTGTGTGCAGAAACTTCAGTCCATTGATTGGGCAAATCTCCTTTGGCATTTGGAGTCCAAGTTGACTCCTGTTGTCCCTTTAGGGCAAATCTCCTTTGGCAATTGGCAGTCCTTAGTTGACTACTCTTATCTCGTTCAGGCAAAACGAGTCCTGATTTGGCTCCCTGTTATCTCTTCGAGGCAAATCTTCTTTGGCATATGGTCTCTGCGTTAAGAGATCTAAACATTCAAGTCTCACTTCTGTTGTCTGGTCATTTGACAGAGGGCTCAATTACTGAAGTTTGTTTAAGTTTATTGTTTTTCTAGCGAAGAACGTTGTGTTGTTCAAGCAAGTGTGACTTTTGCAGTAAGCTGTGTTCCTACTTAACTTTGTACGCACATAGCAGTTCTCCTTTTTCTGCATTTTGATTTCAAATTGCTAAATTTAGATATATTTCTGAATTCAAATAGGTACTTGGGCTGTTTCCTTTCCAATTGGTCCACTACAAGTTCTGGAATAGCCAGCCTTCTCAGCAAAACTTGCTTCAAGAAAAAGGGATTCCTTTTCGTTAATCCTAAGGTGGGAACCTTTCCTAGCAAATGAATAATATGAGGCTCTTATTGTTTTGTACCTTTTCTTCAGTAAGTTGTTCCTATGCTAAATGTACATTTTCTTTCAGGTGATGGATATGTTCCCTAGTGACTCCGATTGGGAAAGTTCCAGTGACAGTGGTTGCAGTGAGGATACAGAAGAACATGGCTTCTCCTATGGTGGGCAGGCTAGTAGCATTTTGACAGGCCTGGAGGAGACTATAGGAAAAATTGATGATTTCCTGTCATTTGAGAGGGAATTTATTCGTGGAGACTTTGTTTGCTCTGTCACTGATCCATCTGGACAGATGGGCAGAGTTGGAAACGTAAAAATGATTGTTGATCTGGAAAATTTGCATGGAAAAATCATAAAAAATGTAGATTCCCAGAGAATTCTCAAAATCCGCCCAATCTCAGTGGGAGATTATGTGATACATGGGCCATGGATTGGAAAGGTCAATAAAGTTGTTGACAAGTTGACTATTTTATTTGATGATGGGAGAAAGGATGAGGTAATGGCAGTGGATCAGGACAAAATCTTGCCTATAGCTCCCAACTTACTTGAAGATTCAGTTTGCCCATATCATCCAGGCCAGAGAGTGCAAGTTAGACTCTCCACTGCCCCTAAATCAGCTGGATGGTTATGTGGTGCTTGGAAGGAAAATCAGATTGTAGGCACTGTTTCAGCAGTAAAAGCAGGATTAGTGTATGTTGATTGGCTTGGATGTCATTCAAACTTGCCTGTTCCACCCCGCATGCAGGATGCTAAGAATCTGACTTTGTTGTCATGCTTTTTGCATGAAAATTGGCAGATTGGTGACTTGTGCATCCTTCCTGGAGCTGATTGTAAATGTGTGAAGGAGCAGATTCATTCTAATGCTTCGACCTTTGGAATTCCTAATGGCCAAATGGAAGGAATTGGATTTAGTCAACAAGAACTTCGCTTCAATTTCCAAGAAATTTTTGTTATTGTGAAAATAAAGACCATTGTTGATGTTGCATGGCAGGATGGTGGCTACTCATTAGAATTAGATTCACAATCCTTACTCGCAGTAAGTGCTGTTAATGCTCATGAATTCTGGCCTGGACAGTTTGTACTTGAGAAAAGCGCTTGTGATGATCTCTGCGTGTCCAGCAACCAAAGATGGGGTGTTGTGTGTTTTGTGGATTCAAAGGAGCGAACTGTTAAGGTAAAATGGAAGTCCATTGGGATGCTGATGGAGGAAACTGTGAGTGCCTATGAAATAGTTGAGCACCCAGACTACTCCTACTGTTTTGGGGATATAGTGTTTAAAAATGTGGATGATAGGCATCATGTAAGAAGAGGAACTCTTGAAGATGAAAATAGCTCTGAAAGTCCCACTGATTATGCTTCTAAAGATCATTTGTCCTGCATCGGCTATGTGACGGGCTTCAAAGATGGTTCTGTCGAGGTTTCATGGGCTTCTGGTCTTACAACCAAGGTTAGAATTTTAGTCAGTTTTATTTCCATTCTGTTGTACAGAAGTATCAAAGTTTGTGAACTTTTTAAGTGGGATTGCAAGATTAATTTTTTAAATGATTTTCCTAAGTTTGTCGTTGAGTGCTTTAAACCTTAACTATGGAAATACTTACCTCCAACGGTTATGGTGACATAACCGCTATAACGGCACCATTTGGGCAAGCCATGTTGGTTACTTTTTACAGTAATATAGAACATTCAATCATGACCTGAAAAAGATGAAACTGTATATATTGAAGATATTGACTCGGTGTTGTTATCTTTCTACTTACTAAGGTTTGCCTAGTTGCCAATCTGATCTAGGAAATTGGAGCAGGGAGATAGATGGGCTGGTACTGTTGTTTGTGCAATCTTTGTATAATGAAATTGTTAAGAATATGTTAGTAAACACCTTAAAACATGCAAGTCTTCTTGGTTTAGGTTTTGAACTCTCTTATTGATCAACTAGTTTCTGATTAAAAGATTAATCTGATATATTTTTACTTGTAAGAAATAGGTTTTGAATTTCATTACAGGTTGCACCTGATGATATTTTTAGGATTGATAAATGTGAAGACTCAACCACAACATCCCTGCTGTTTGAACAAAATATGGAAGAATCCAGTCAAGAGTTGGCTGATAATGGAAAACAGATTCCTAGCTTGAAAGGGAAGGTAAAATCTTTCCCATTGTCTCTTTCTTATTCTCTCGAGAACTTTCATTTATGAAAAGCATACTCTAAACTTTCTGAAAGCATGGATCCGTAAATGATTAAACCTGAAGGATTAACCATGTTACTTATTTCCCAAATCTAGATGAGTGAGTCAAAGGTTGACTCAATCATGGCAATGAGCTTTAGAGAAAAGTGCCTTGTAAATTTCTAGTTGGCAATGATAAGTCTTACAATCATCAGGAAAGATTATTTTTGTGCTTAGAAACTTGTTTATCAGGGAGAATCTTTGAAGTGCCTAGACAATATTGGGAAAAGAAATTAACAAATGAAAGCTCCTGCTGGAAATATCAGAAGCATAAATGAAACTCTGGATTTTCATTTTTCATTCAACCATTATAATGTTATGTTGTATTTAAGAAGCTTGTTTGGATTTCTGGAAACTGAGAAACATATTCATTTGTAGGATTTGTCAAATTCTGAAGGAACTGGTGAAGAGCACATAAAATATGAATGTAGTTCCTTGTTTTCTCCCCAATCCACTTTTGGATTGGTCATGAGATTTGCAGCAAGTATATTGAGATCCTTCGGTTCCACATTGCTGTCTGCTCCACTTTCACCTGGACAGATTTTTGAAGATGAAAATGGGTCCAACAAAAATGAAGAGAAAACCTCTGAGACACTTGATCTCTGCACAGAAATGCAACCTTTAGTAGCAGCTGAGATGCAGAGATATGAAGAAACCAGTTTTAAGGATGTTAATGCTGTTTATCAGAATAAAGAATTTCCTTCATCATCAGCGAACATAAAGCAAGAGCTTTTCAGGAAATTTGACATTGTTGATGATTGCTCTGACCATCATTTCATTGACCGTGCAGGCAAAGGATTATCAGCATCTCAGGTAAGAAATCCAACTCAGTATTCCTATAGATTGCAAGGTGGTGGTTCTAAGGTGGCACTACAATCCTTTTATTTTGTTTATCCTTTGTTTGCTTAGTTTAATAGAGGCTGGTTGAAGAAGGTTCAACTAGAGTGGAGCGTTTTAGAGAAAGATCTACCTGGTAATAGTCTGCACTTGTTACTCTTAACTATTGAATTCAATTTTATAGAATATCCATTTTTGTATTGGTTATAATACATATGAGCTATGATAATTTGAACAGAATCAATCTATCTCCGCATCTATGAGAACAGGATGGATCTACTTAGAGCAGCTATTGTTGGTGCACCTGGAACTCCTTATCATGATGGTCTTTTCTTTTTTGATATATATCTTCCACCAGAGTACCCTCATGAACCGCCTGTAAGTTGTTTTGATCTAGGTTTCCAAAGTTTTGCCATGTTCATGTTAGTGCCTGAACAAGTAGCTGCTGATTTTTGGCAATTCAACGAGTTAAAACATATTCCATTTTGTTACTTATCGGCTGTAAAGTTGTCCCCTTATTCAATTCTTTTTCTACTAGAATTAAGGTGTAAGAATCTTGTACAGTGTATATGAATGTTTTTCATATGTTGTGATGCAGTTGGTGCACTATCGCTCTGGTGGGCTTCGATTGAACCCGAACTTGTATGAGTCGGGAAAGGTTTGCCTGAGTCTCCTCAACACATGGACAGGCACAGGAACAGAAGTATGGGATGCAGAGAGCTCCAGTATTCTCCAAGTTCTTATCTCTCTCCAGGCACTTGTGCTTAATGAAAGACCTTACTTTAATGAGGCTGGTTATGACAAGCAGCTAGGAAAAGCGGAGGGTGAGAAGAACTCTGTGAGCTATAATGAAAATGCTTTCCTGGTGACCTGGAAGTCTATGCTTTACTTAGTGGGGCAGCCACCCAAGGTAAGATATAAGCAGTTGTGGAGGAAATTGCATTGTGTAATGTCAGTCTTTTCATATGAATTGTTTGCATGCAGCATTTTCAAGGTCTTGTGGAGGAACACTTGAGGCAACGCTCACATGCTATTCTCTTGGCTTGGAAGGCCTACATGGAAGGAGCTTCACCAGCTTTTGCATCTCAAGGGACTGAGCAGGTCAATCAGAAATGCAGTTCTACAGGATTCAGAATCATGCTTCAAAAGCTCTTTCCAAGACTCGTCAAGGCATTTTCTGACAGAGGCATTGATTGCCATCAGTTCTCTGAGTAAAGAGATTGCACTCCTCCTTTCTATTCTACTGCCCCTCCAAAATAAATTGAAGTTTGTGGTGTATCATATTAAAACAAATTTCATGGTGTGTTTCCACTGAATAATAATCTTATTCCTATGTGCTATATGTATTGATCCAACTATGCATAAGAAATAAAGGAGTTTGGATTGGTGTGTGTAAGTTATGACTCCTTTATTATTTTATGTTCATCTGTATTGGAATCAGAATATCAGATTAGATAGATTGATATTGGTCTCACCGTCAAAAACACGTGCACTGCACAAGTAATTAAGTTTATATACATTTCATTCTGCAACAAACTTGAGGAAGTTTGCAGGATCTCATTTTACCCACCACCAGTGGTCCACCACAACAATGGCAACAACAAGCAGATCCCCCAGGATCAAATTCAAATCTACTCACCTCCTAAACCCCCCGAAAACCCTCTCAGCCCTTCTTTCCCTCTCACTCCTCCTACTCCTCGCCACCCCAACAGTCTCCACAACCACAGTCAGTCCTCCATCCATCTCGTCCTCCAACTTCCTTAATTACTACACCCCCCACTGTCACCACATCGTCCCTCAATCCGTCTCAACTGTGTCACCCATCAATCTCTCCCTCGCCCACGACAAGGCCCTCCATTTCGACTATGCTTATCTGACCGGCGGTCCCCAGATTCTCCCTGCTGCCGACGTTTCGTCTGTATCCATTTCCTTCCACCCCAAAAGAAACTCCATTTCGCTTACTCATTCAGGTGACCTGGTTATGCTCCAGGCCTCCCTCAAGTTCTACGTTCCTCCTCGGTTTAACGTCACTTGGCGCCGCAATTTGAGAAACTTTAGGTTCCGGGGACCCAAGATTCCGGTGCGGCCACGGTCTCTGGTGTTTGACTTATATGGGTATTGGTCGATGAGTACTAGGAAGCTGTGTATGGTGGGATCTGGGTCGAGTTATCCTAATTTGGGTGCTTTGAATTCCTTGACTGCCGTGTTGAAGCTTAATTACCCCAAGAATTTTAGTAATGTTAGTGGTTTGATTTATGGGGTTATGGAGAGTTTGGGTGCTAAAGGTAGTTTTGGTTATTTTGAGCCTGTGTCAGTGTTGGCTATACCTCATTATGCTCAATATAATTATACTTTGTTGGGCAATGGGGACGGGACTATCTGCAGTGGTACAGACATTGACGGTGTTGATCGAAAGAAAGAAAATCTACATTTTATGTTGTTAGATCCTAGTAATTGTTTAACTAATTTGTACAGGTATGCTAGTTTCTTTCAATTGGAGTATGGGAGTGATTGTGGGAGTAAATGCAATCCTTTGGGTGAGAGGTTTGCAACTCTGCCTAAGTTCATGAAAATTCAAGGTATTAGATGTGATTACGAACATGCTATTCGATTTTTAGTAGGTTTTCAAATCTCTGATTATCATGGTCCAGCTTCTCGTTTCGAGAGATCTTTTGATCCCAACACAATGTTAATCGGTGAGGGAACCTGGGATGATAATAACAATAGGCTCTGTGTTGTGGCATGTCGACTCTCGAATCATGAGAACTCATTAGCTAATGCTTATGTTGATGATTGCTCAATCAGGTTAAGCTTGCGATTCCCCAAAACCTTGACAGCTAGAAATGGCAATACAGTTGTGGGCCAACTTTGGAGCAATAAAACTGCAGATGAAACTGGCTACTTCAGCAGAATTGCATTTCATGGTTCTGGAAATAGGATATTGAGAGACCCTGATCTGAAATACAAGTATACTGTTCTTGACAGAGTGAGTAAATCCTGTTCCAGGCAAAAGATTGTCAAAGGCAAAGGAAAGAAATACCCAAATGTTTATTCATTAGACATGAGGTTTGATATGTCAGTGAAAAATGTCAAGGGAGAAGTAGCACGGGGTTACTTGTCCCCTGTCTTTGTTGGTGATCAACTTTACCAGCCTTATCGAATGAGCAATAACGAAAGTGGTCTTATAAATATAAGCTACAAGATGAGATTTACAGCAGGTTCTGAATATAAGTTGGGTGGTGTGGTTTTATCAAATGAATCAGTAGAAATTTCAGCTGAAGGGACATATGATAACAAGACTGGTACCCTGTGTATGATAGGATGTCGACATCCCATTTCACATGTTCAAAAATCAATAAGCGATGGTTCAGAGGACTGTGAGATTTTTGTCCACATCCAATTTCCCCCCCTAAATGCAAAGGGTAGGGGTAACGTTAAGGGAACCATTGAAAGCATGAGGGAGAAATCAGACAATCTGCACTTTGAGCAGCTTGAGATATCTTCAGAGTCGATTTATACAAGCCAAGCAGCAGAATACATCTGGAGACTGGATATGGAGATTATTATGGTTTTAATCTCAAATACACTTGCCTGTTTGTTCGTGGGGATGCAACTCTATCATGTTAAACAGCATCCAAATGTGTTACCCTTTATTTCCTTTATGATGCTTGGTGTCCTCACTTTGGGTCATATGATACCTCTTCTTCTAAATTTTGAAGCGTTTTTTGCAAAAAATCATAGCGGACAGAATTTTTTTCTTGAGACTGGTGGATGGGTCAAAGTAAATGAAGTGATAGTAAGGGTGGTTACAATGGTAGCGTTTCTTTTGGAATTACGTCTTCTTCAACTTACATGGTCTGCCAGACAGAGGGATGGGAGCCTCAAAATGTTTTGGACTTCTGAGAGGAGGGTTCTTTACTTGTCTTCAGCATTGTACATAGGTGGTGGATTGATTGCTTGGTTTTTATATCAGTGGAAGGATTCTCATAGGAATTCATATTTACGACTACGCCATACGAATTATCAGCAGCATTATCAGTGGACAGAACTTAGGTCTTATGCTGGATTGATTCTGGATGGCTTCTTACTTCCACAGATAATGTTCAACTTTTTGTTGAATTCTAAAGAAAAGACTCTTACCTTTACCTTCTTTTTTGGAACAACTATTGTCCGTTTACTACCCCATGCATATGACCTTTACCGGGCCCACAGTTCATATTGGTACCTTGATTTCTCATACATATACGCCAATCACAAGCAGGATATTTATTCCACAGCTTGGGACATTATAATTCCTATTTGTGGTCTATTGTTTGCTATCCTCATTTACTTGCAGCAGTGGCTTGGTGGCCGCTGTATTGTTCCCAGGAGGTTCGTGAAGACTTCTGAATACGAAATGGTACCTGTGGTTGGCAGTGAGGAACTGTAAGGAGACGCTTCTGTTTAGAATTCTATATTTTTCGTTCCAGAATATCTTCTTTCAAGGCATATAATGAGGTTTAAGGTAAAGGCGTTTCTCATAACTCTCTGAAGTGTAATTTGTGTGGAGGTAGTTATCAGTTCATTGGATTATCATTCTGAAATTGTAGCATCGCTTTGTCAGAATCTTTTGCAAGTCATTTTTATTGAAATGTTGATCGTTGTCAATGCATCTTTTGCATTTTTGGTCCTGTTATCCTTCTCAGCATATATATTGCGATTTGTTGAGAGAGTTTGAGAGAAAAGTAAACTGAAGAAAAGACAAGGGTTCTTTATTCTATGTATATAATCATTTTCTGAATTATTTCCTTCTGGTTCTGGTGCTTTTGATCCTTTTCAACTTATGAAGGTGCTCCTGTCAGAGGTTCCAAGGACTGATTGCGGATGGTTCAAGTAGGTTATCTCATTGCATAAACGTGAAGGAGAGGGTACGGGCATCACAGATCATGTATTGTTTGGATTTTTACTTGTTGCAAGTAAACCACTTGTCTGTCCTGATGCTGTTACCGTGAATGAATACACCACAAAGGTTTGATTCAACTTTTCCATATTGAGGAATATAGTTGATTTTCGCTCGGGAAAAAGTATCTTTTTCTGGCTATATGTTAGATAAGTTTGAACTTTGCATGCTACCCATGGTTACGTAGGTGAAAATTGCAGATCATTCCAAATGTTGGTATCTCTTCTCACATGAAGGCACAACCACTTTTCGTGAAGTTTTAATTTTAGTTGTGTAGCACTTTTTTGTCAGTTTGTAACTTCAGACAACATATTTTAATTGCCGAGGTCGGAGAAAGGTCTTTCAAGATCACGTCGAAGTCATCGTGTAAGGAGCCTGCCCTTAAAGTGCTTTCGCAAGATTAAAGGGACCAGATCTTCTGGTCCACTTGGTGCCACTTCATCTAACCCATCTATTTATATTAGTCCCACACAAATGGATGGATCAGATGGAGTGGCACAGAGTTGGTCCACAAAAAGTGGACCAGAGGATCTAACGCCAAGATTAAGTTGTTACTGACATCTATACGTTGTTACTTAAAACGTCTAAGGCGGCTGTAATAAAGCCGGGATTAGTTCTTCTGTTTCTAAATCCATGTTTTCCTGTGTCTAAAGTTTCTGAGCTATCAAATTTATAGAGGACTTCGGCCACAGAAGGAACAGAAATCTGGGAACAGAAGATCGGTTCCAATAAAGCCTCCCCTTACTCCAATGTGCATAAGATAAGAAAGTGTGATTGAAAGTTTCAACATTTGAAAAACAGTTGAAGTTGTAAGTTGAGCACATTCAAGTTATCAAAAGTGTCAGTTCTAGGAACTGCAAATTTAGGGTCCGGTTTATTTAAGATATCTATGATGCACCTACAAGTCAATGATTGTTGATTTTCTAAAGAATTAACCTACGCTGGTATAGCAAGACATGAAAATTGTTATCATGTGAAATAGCTTATGGAATGGAATCTGTTACCAATAGTCTTGACAAGAACATGAACCATTCCTAAAGTGATGAAATCGAAGCTTGTCTCGGACAACAATTTCTCTGTTAGTAACAACTGAGATGCACTTAATTGCTGAATGACAGTCTTCACACATTCGAAGGTTCTTTACTATTTTAAGGGTTGTTCCGGAGATGGTTTTCAGTAACCCAAATGCTATTGCAAGCTTCTCGCTGTGATATCTAAGTGCATATTCTCTCTCTTCCTCTTCCAATTCGTGCATGACTGAATCAGCTACAGCTACATAACCTGCTTCTCTACACTGCCACATCAACTCATCTAAATACTGATAAATTTTGCTCGTCTCAGGGTGACATTTATCACCCATGCTAAACAAATAAGTCTTCTGATCAATTTCAATTGTGCTATACCCAACTTGCTTCTTTAAACGTTTTCGTATCATAGTGTTTCTAATCACCTCTACTCGATCCATTCTACCTGCCAAAGCACATATATTGGAAAGCATCACATAATGACCTGGATTTTCTGGTTCGACAGCAATGAGACGCTCAGCAACTTCAACTCCAAGATCAAAATTCTTATGCATTTTGCAAGCCCCAAGCATAGCAGTCCAGATAGCCGGTGCTGCCTCTTTAGAAACTGTTTCTTTGATGAATTCGTATGCTTCATCAAGAAGCCCTGCTCGACCAAGCATATCCACCATACAAACGTGATGCTCTACTCCTGGCACCAAGTGATATTCTCTCATACTAGAAAATGCTTGACGCCCTTCATTTACTAGTCCCGAATGAGCGCAGGCAGACAAAATAGCAATGAATGTCACATTGTTGGGGATTGCTTGACTCCGTCTCATTTGATGAAACAACTCGACTGCTTGGACACCATTACCATTCACGCCGTACCCAGAAATCATAGCCGTCCAAGCAACCACATTCTTTTCTTTCATTGAATCAAAAACTTCTCTTGCTTTCTTCACATTGCCACACCTTGCATACATATTAACTAACGAAGTCCCAATCATTACATTCAAACCAAAACCATTCCCAATAACATGCTCATGGACCCAACTCCCCAGACCAACTGCTCCCACCTGAGCACACGCTGATAACACACTGACAAACGTAGCTAAATCCGGCTGAAAACCCGCTTCCCTCATCTTATCAAACAATCCAAGGGCCTTTTTGGCAAGCCCATTTTGCTCGTACCCCGAAATAATCGAATTCCAAGCAACGACACTTCTCTCCTGCATTTTATCAAACACCTTCCTCGCATTCCCCAAATCACAAGACTTAGCATAAAAAGACACCAAAGCAGCCTGTACGTACACATCCAGCCCATAGCCACTAACCAAAACCTGCCCATGAACAATTCTACCATGTTTTGAAGCAGATAAACCGACACACGCCTTAATAACAGACGTGAAAGTATAATTTGAAGGGGAAACACCAGAAAGAAGCATGCGACAATAGAAGTAAAGCGAATAAATGGTCAGGGCGTTAACTTTGGAGGTAGTCCTGATCAGGGTATTGAAGAGGAACGAATCAGGGTTCGAAACCGAGAAAAAGATTCGGCGCGTGTAGTCAATTGAGCCGGCAGCGCAAGCCAAAGTGAGGAGCTTGGTCAGAAGAGAACGGTTTTGACCAGAGCCAGAGAGTATAACGTAGGCGTGGACTTGTTGGAGAGGTTTAAGACGTGGGCCTGCGCGAAGAAGGTAATGGTAGGCTGGTGAGTGAATGTGTTTGGTTTCCATGTAAGTTTGCCATGACAGCTTGGGAGCTTGATAGATACAAACCAGTGCTTGGTGCTTCGGCACGCAGGAGTGACGTTGGTAGAGCTGAAAACGCACCGTCTCGATTGCATTTGTAATCGAATTTATTTTTATTTGAAATGCACTTTGATTCATAATATCCAATTGATAGAAAACAAACTAAATCTTTTTGGAAATTAAAAGCATATTATTTACGATTTTGCAGGCTGTGGGGTTCGAACCCACGCGCACTTATGTGCAGAAGATCTTAAGTCTTCCCCCTTAACCTCTCGGGCAAACCTGCCAGCTGTAGAGCCGAAAAGAAACTTTATATATATCATAGAATTCTCGGGCTTGGAATATTATTCAGTTAAAAAGGGCCTGGGATGTGTGAGCGGTACTAAATATTTGCCTTCCAGAGAGTTGCAGGCTTAAGTAACTCAATCCTATTCCAGTTCTTCTCTTATGAATAGTTAAATACATAGCAAAGAATAATGTGTGAATCTACGAGAAAATACTCATTACTCAATATAATGTAAAATTATAAGTGTTTAAATCATTTTTGCTTGTGTATTATTGTAAAGAAAAGTCAATTTTGCAATGTATGTTATCATAAAAAAAGATGAAGATGGAGTTTTATCTAAAATTTGGATATGCTTATAATTGAATAGTGATTTTTTATAGTTATATAACAATATTATACACAACAATTGTATTTTTTTAGTATTAATTTAGGCAAAATGGTCACTTTTGACCCTAAACTTTGCATCAATCAACAATTTTGACCCAAACATTTCGAAATGAACAATTCTAATCCTAACATTTGAAAAACATTAAAGTGTAATTCTACCATATCGAAAAATTCAAACGTTTATGTTAAGTAACTTGGCACTTATAAAATATTTTTTATTAAATTGATTAGGTCCTATGTCATTTTAGTGCTAATGTGACAAAGTGAGACCTATAGTTTAATTAAATAAAAGAAATTTTTAATTTTTTATTAAATGTGAGACCCACCGTTAAACTTTAAACTAACCTTAACGTACTCGATTTGAGTATGCAATTGCATACCACCTTGTGGCACTGTGCAGCCTGAGTCATCTCCCACCACATGCATAAATTGCGCGGCCACATAAACCAACATCGCCACCGTGACAAAGCCAAAAGTTGTAATACGTAATACAGACATTATTACGTACTCAAGATCATACATGAAAGTGTAAAACGAAGAAAATGTAGAATACTTGATTTCGGTTTCATTTAGAGTTTCGAAGCAGTTTTTGATGTCGAAACAAGCTCTGATCTTCCTAGGACAGTTGAGGAAGTTGTTCACCGACACTCGGTTTAGATCTTTCTACAGTTTTCTCAATATGCAAGCTCTCTTAACGGATCAAAGAATCGTATGCTTACAATTGATATGAACAACTATAGAAGACCTTAACTTTTATATAACTTCTATATCGGGCTTCCCTATTACAAGGTCAATATAAACCAAGTCCACACCAAAGGGATCCATTTCTACCCGGACTTCGATCCATTAATCTAGATCATTTTTTGGGCCACTTTATTACCCTTATTTGGGTCAAATTACGGAACTTAACCGATAATTTATTAAAATCCAAAATTACAATTAATAGTTGTCCACTTAATAGGAAAAAGACAAAAATGTCCCTAAGGACAAAAATATCTAACATTCTCCTCCTTGGACAATTATTAATTGCATTTTTTTGTCAAGTTCAAAACATTTTAAAAACTCGGTTAAGTTACACTATTGTATTGCTACCAAATTTAAAAAACATTTGATCCAAAGGTAATAAAAATCCTACATTCCGTCCTGTAAGGCTATTGACACCAAAAAATATCAAACGCATGTGTCATGTGTGACAGAGGTCCAATATAATCACAAATATCTAATACCTCACTAACATGAATGAGAAAATGGAGTGTGGCAAACTAAGATAATACTTGTATGATCTAGAACGTAACATCTTCATTTGTAGGTCTCGATTTCTCCAACTTTATGCTAAACTGCATTAGAGAAATCTTGTTTTCTCTCACCGAATGTTAAATAGCATTAGAGAAAACTTGTTTTTCTCTCACCAAATGTTACATTGCATTAGAGAAAACCTTTATGTTCTCCATCTGAATGCTAAACTACATTAGAGAACCTTTATGGGATTAAAAACTTATATCCCCTGTCATGTACAACTTTAAGGATATCTATATAAACTTTATGTGTTTAACGACATATACTCAAGGTCAATCTTTATAAATGCCCAATGACCTATAAAATACTTAAGATCAACACAAATGTTAAGGCTTTCGTATGCATTATGAATATATACATAAACATTTATTATTGAGGATATAATAACATAATCATCTTTATTTATAAATAACCATAATGTCATAATACATCAAAATGTACAAATTTTTAAGGGCAAATACAATGATCCCTAACTACTGTTGTCTAAGGACTTTAACATGCCCATATTGGATACATGTCTAACAAATACTAATAGGCGAAGTCCTTTAGGTAAAGGATCAACTAACATTTCCTCAGTCCTGATGTGCTCTACTTCAACGTCACCCTTTTTAATCAACTCCTTTATGGCCAAGTACTTGACCTCCAAATGCTTAGACCCTGTGATATTTTTATTGTTGTTACTGAACAACACTGCAACAAGATTATCACAATATAATCGAATGGATCTAACTATCGAATACATCACAGATAACTCATAAATTAAGTTTCTAAGCCAAACTGCCTATATAGCAGCTCCATAATATGCAACAAACTCTACAATCATGGTC
>JANZLX010000002.1:23157036-23179424 GCA_025531955.1 Erythroxylum orinocense
AGAGACAGGTTCTCTTAGGGTTCTTTCCATTGACCAACATTCTTACTAGGGTTCTAAGAGACAGGTTCTCTTAGGGTCTTTTCATCGTCCAACATATTTCTAACCTCCAATTTTATCTTTGTGTTCTGTTTCTGTCTTTTTAATTTTTATTTATCGTGATTCCGTGTGTTTGTTTGATTCTGGCTGTTCCTGGGCAT
Organism: Erythroxylum orinocense; assembly: GCA_025531955.1. Taxonomy (NCBI): domain Eukaryota; kingdom Viridiplantae; phylum Streptophyta; class Magnoliopsida; order Malpighiales; family Erythroxylaceae; genus Erythroxylum; species Erythroxylum orinocense. The sequence goes on from JANZLX010000002.1 coordinate 23,157,234, forward strand.
AGCTCCATCTTGTTGAAGGTTCTCTAGGACAAATTCCTATTGGGAAGCAGATGAGATTCCAAAAATGGGCTGTTCAGTAGATAGGTCAAGATCGACACCGATAAACACGACAATTGTTCTATCACTAGAAATGGCCCTACGTATAAGTTTAGCCAATTTAGTCTTAGATGGTCTACGAAAATTTATGATAGTGATATTTGTGCACATAAGTGGATCAAAATGAATGAAGTTGAGGGTGACTTTATGCACTATAAAATCTTATCATTTTCATATTTAAAGATAATTTTGAGAGATATTAGTTGCATAAGACTTAAACACACGATGATAGAAGAGTTTTAAAATCCAAATAGCTTTCACCAACTATAATTTTATTAAAGTTTGATTTTTATAATTTATTTAGGAATAATATTGTTATATGTGTGTGTGCACGCGTGCGTGTGTATATTTGTACTCATTTATAGAGGTTGTTAGTAGAAGTCTTTTGAGAGATCTTTAGAAAAAGCTAAAAGAGCTAGATAAGCTAGAGTTGTCATGTGAGGTGTTCTTGAGTGAGAGAATATAAAATTTCTATCGTTTATATCTTACTATTTGATTTCGTGAATTTTATTATTAGTTTGTCCCATAGTTTTTACTTCTACATTGGAGATTTTTTCACATTAAAATCATGTATTTCTAAATTTTTTATCCATCTTTATTACGTGAGTAGTTTGTTGTTGGTTGATTTATCTTAGAGATCTTGTGAGCGTTATTGTTTAGAACCCTAAATCAGAGCCTTAGGTACAGAGAGTGACAATAACTCTATGATGAAGTAGAAGTTTACCAACTACTCGATATGGAGAATGATAGAAGATTTTGTGAAGTATAAGGATCTCTATGATGTTATAAAAGTGTAAAATACGATGTTCCATCTAAACCACAGAATATGAATAATTAAAAGTGAGGGAAGATGAAGTGAAAGACCTTGGGATGGTGAATTGTATCGTTATCTTTAACCATGTATCCCAAAATATATATCCTCTCGAGTTATGAAAGAAGTTGGAGGTCTCTATAAGAGGAAGACCACTCACAACGAGACCTCCTTAATTAAAAGGGTTGTCAACTTGTAATTGAAGGCTGAGAAATTGGTCTCGAATCATCTCAGTGATTTTTAGGACATTATCAATAAGTTGGCCACTATGAAGATTATCTTTGATGATAAAGTACAAGCTTTTTTCTTGTTAAGTATTGACCAAATGGTTGGAAAACTTTGGTTGTGACTATTAGCAACTCCGCTCCTGATGGTGTGCTTTCTTTTGACATGATTAAAGAGAACATGTTCAATGAAGAGATTAGGAGGAAGGAGATTAGAGTTAACAATGTGCATGCTCTTTTGGAAAAAAGAAAAAGAAAAAGAAGAAGCAAGAGTAGAGGTCCCAAATGACAAGGCAAGTCAAAGAACATGTCGAAGTTGAGAGATGGCAAGGACACCAAAATGTATCACTATCCCACTAAACCTAGTCATACAAAGAAGTTCTACTATAAATGGAAGAGAGATAAAAAAAAGAAAACTAAAAGGATGGAGGCGATAATAACACTACAGCTTGCGTGACTAGTAGGTATTTCCTTATTAGTTGTTTAGATTCAGAGTCACTTGTTGATACAAGGGCATCTTATCATTATGTTTCTAAGGAGAAATTACTTCCCTAACTATAAGAGCTGATTTTTGAAGTATGAAGATGGGCAATTAAAGCTCCGTTAGCATCATTAACATGGGAGATCATGTATGTGCTAAAGAATTACATGTCGTTCAAGAAAATACTTCACTAAATTTGTGGCACTGGAGATTGGGACATTTTATTAAGAAAGGGATCAAGTTACAAGATGAAAGATCACATATTCCTACGAAGACTACGATTTCTCTTAACCCCTGTGATCATTGCATAGCTAGAAATCAACATAAGTGTCTTTCATAAGAAGTTTACAAGGAGGAAGATGGAGATGGATTTAGTGTACTCTGATATATGTGTTCCTATAAAGGCAAAGTTCTTATGTGGTAACAAGTACTTGTTACGTTTATCAATGATGATACATGTAAGACTCAGGTATTTATGCTAACAACAAAAAGCCAAGTGCTAGAGAACTTTCAAAGATTTCATGTCATAGTAGAAAGGAAGATGGAGAGAAAGCTGAAGTATCTCTAAACTGACAATAGAGGCGAGTATACCTCCAACGAATTTAAAGAATACTATAATATGGCATAAGACATAAGAAGACAGAACCTACCACCTCATAGTATAATGGTATTATAAGAGGATGAATAAAACCATTATGGAGAAAGTTCAGTGTATACTTTGAATTTCAAAGTCTTTTTGATGTGAGACAGTCGAAACTATTGTATACATGATTAACATAACTCCTTTAGTCTTTTAGAGCTTGATATTCCTAAAAGAATGTGGAAATGGAAGGGTCTAAACTATCTACATATAAGGGTGTTTAGATGCAAAACTTTTAAGCATGTGCCAAAGGAGCAGAGATCAAAATTGGATTCAAAGACTACTCTTTATGTGTTAGTTGGATATGGCGATGACCCAAAAAAGTGAAAGCTAGTTATGAACGGGGATATAGTCTTCTATGAGTATAAGAAGGCAACAATTCTCATTAACGAAGATGACACTACTTCTAGTTATGTATCTTTTGGTAATATGGATGTGTTTACTTCCATTGATCAACCTACAGGTGAAGATGGTGAGGGACATGAGCTAGAACATGATAATAATCAAATGAAACATAATAGAGAGGAGGCACATAAGTCACATCATGTGGATAATGTAGAAGGTGTATATGTGTCATGAGCAGCGGGAGCAACTTGTTTAAGTGTTAGAAGATGTTCAACTTCAAAGGTTAATTTGTAAGAAGAAGCTTTCGATAAGATATCTTTGTTTGGAATATCTTTTAGTCATTACTGAGGAAGAGCCAGAGAATCTTCATATGCTTAATGTTTAACTTGATTTCACTTTTATACTTTTAAATTCATCTTTTTGAACTCTCATTTGGAAACTTAAGACAAAAATAATGACCATATGATCACTCCAAACTAGTTTCCTTTTGACTTATTATCTATGTTGGCATTTGATGTTTAAGTTTCTTGCTCTTGCTTTCCATTTTCATCTTAATAATAAACTTAAAAACATGTGCCATCTCCATTTATCATAAATACTAGAGGCGATTGCCTGGGTGAAAGGGACAATATTTTATCTGTCTAATATACTCTTTAATTTATACATAACATATGTCATATAAAGCAAATATATTTTAGAATAAAATACTATGTTATGCTTATTACATAATAAACGATGTCAACTCCAATTTATATTTGAACATGACAATACATTGAATGAACATATATAGAGAAATGTTTATCATTTACATTTTAATATCTACATAATCATAGCGATTTCAGATGCCTAATGTATATCTCTTAGGAAAATAATTTTGTCATTGGGTGTACCACCATATCTAGTGTTGATATATCTTTTATGCTCACTTCTCGTTGTGTAACAATATCTTTCACAGAGTTATACTTGCATATATATGTTTGGTTTTATAATAAAATTTAGGATCTTTAGTATAAGTGATTTCCACTTGACTATGATAGTTGATTATTATTGGATCACTCTCACTTATAGTGGTTCCCAAATTAATTAATAATCATCTAAGCCATACAACTATTTTTACTAAGTTAAAAATGCTTTTGGCTTCCCTTATTGATAAAACTATCATGATTATTGCTTTCTTTTTCATGATATATCGCCATTAGTGAGTAGTAAAACAAAATTGGAGGTTGATTTTCTCTCGTTTAGATCCTCTTCCTAATCTGCATCTGTATAACCTTGTCTATGTAAGTCGTTACCTTGATAACACAATATATAATTAATAATACCTTTTATATATCTTAATATTGTCTTTACTACTTTCTAATATGCTTGTCTTGGGTTGATTGATAACTGCTCATTATTCTAACAACATAAAAAATATATAGCCTTGTATACATAAAGACATACATGAGACTTCCAAATACATTAGAATAGGGAACTTTCTTTATTTGTTTCCTTTTCTAAGGTGTAGATGGGCAAAATGTCTTGTTGAGACCTTCACTTTTAGTAATAGGATTATCAATTGTCAATGAAATTGTTCTAAATTTTTGTTAATATGTGTCTCTTGAGAAAGTAAAAATAATCTCTTTGATTAATCTCTTGAAATCTTAGCTCCAATAATATGTGCAACTTCACCTATGTCTTTCATCTAAAATTTTGATGACAACTAGTCTTTGATTTGCTTGATAAACTCATAATCATAACAAGCAATCAAATCTCATTTACATATAACAATAAAATATCAAATTTATCTTTGTATCTTTTAATATATACACATTGGTCTTAATCAAGCATATGATAACCATATGAAATGGTTACGTATCAAAACAAATGTACCATTGCCTTAAGAATTGCTTTGGATCATAAATTGATTTTAAGAATTGATATAGTTTATGTTCTTTGTTTGTCTTAATAAAACCTACATGTTATTATATATAGATTTTTTCTTCTAATTCTATATTTTAAAAAATAGTCTTTGCATCCATTTGATGTAATTTAATATCAAACTGGCTACTGTATCTAAAGACTAGATGAATTGAAGCAAACCTTACAATAGGTGAAAATGTCTTGTTATAATCTATTCCCTCCTATTGTGTATATCTTTTTTCCACAAGGTGTGCCTTGCATCCTTCAATACTACTATTAGTATTTCATTTTATTTTGAGAATAAATTTGTTTTCAATATTTTTTTGCCTATTATAGAGATCAACCAAGTCCTATAGTTAATTCAAGCTTAAAGAAGTTTTTTTGTCATTACTTTCATCCATTTTTCTTTAGCAGGACTAGTATGAAACCCATGTACATTCCTCGACTTATCACCTTCTTATGGGTTAATTTTGTGAATTTCTCCTTCTATTTGAAATGACATCAAGGAATCATTTCATAATTACTTTGGTGTAAATATGATTCAAAAGAAATAAATTAATAAATGTCTTGATTATTTCCATATAGATAAGATACAACAGGTAAACTTCAGTGAATTATAACCTTAATTGACCATAAGATAATTCTTCAAGTTCTAGAATACTCCTATTTAGATACAAACCTTCTTTATGATTACTTTTAACAGAATCATTTTTTAAAAAGTGACGTGTTTTGATTCAAATTCAATTAAACCTTCATTATCTTGTTCGCCTATAAACACATATACTTTTGAGTGTTCAGAGTATCTAATAATGATACTTTTCTTTCATTTTAGACCTAGTTTCCTATATTTGTATGAATACAGGTAGTAAACCCTAGTAGGTGATTGGTAAATTTAATTATACCTTTATATACCTAATATTTTCCAATTGCATTTTACTATATCTTTTGGCAACACCATTTTGTTATGGGGTTCGAGGAATAGTTGAATGTCTTTGTATTCCTTTTTCACGACATAACATCTTAAACTTATCAAATAAGTATTCTTGTCCTTGATTAGTTTTTAACATTTTTATTTTCTTGTCTAATTGATTCTATACCAAATTTATATAATTTATAAGATAATTTAACGCTTCCAATTTGCGAGAAATCAAATAGATGTGACCACAATGAGTATAGACATCTATAAAAGTGATGAAGTATACAGCCCTATGCATTTCCCTTAAATTCATGGACTATAGATGTCAGAATGAATCAATTACAATGGATAGGAAGCTCTTGTTCCCTTTCTAAATGATTTTCTTGCCATTTTACCAACTATAAATGCATAAGGCAAATTGAATATAGAGTACATGTTTATACATAATACGATGGTAGACTCAATGACAAAGCCAATTTCAACCGGGGCGTATATTGAGCATATGAAGTCCACAGGATTATATTGATATTGATGTAATAATGACGTATATTATCAAGTGAATGTTTATTAATTGTACTGATAATAATAAAAATGGCTTTTTTATTATATCTGTCTAAGTGGTAATATATACTAAGTTGTTTACTATGTAATAAATATTACTTAATTTAAATTTTTTAATTGATTGTAAACACTTAATCCTATTCAATATTTGCTTTATGTAAAATAGTTGAGTGTGAATTAAAAAAAAAAACAAGTAAGTGATTGAACATCTCGTATGCTCGATGACCTCCATTATTTTGAAATAAATCATTTAGGTGATAATTGAGATTAAGAAGTTTGAAACATGAATGTTGCCCAAATAAGAAAAAGAAAATTATTGTATCTTAGAGTGATCAAATGATAATATATCTACGTTTAGTTGTTCGAAGTGAGTTTTAAAAAGTAGATTAATAAACCTAAATTAGACATTAAGCATATATAAACTGTCATTTATACAATCTGTCATAACTAGAAGAGAAATATTTTAAGAGAAAGGAGTTAATACCATAACATGACTCTTATCATGTATGCAAAATTGATTAAGAAAGGATGAATATAAATTAAAAGATTATAACTTACAATGTGTGAGATCCTATAAATTATAAGAGCCTCATATTATACCTTGAATACTTTTCGCTAGTGCTTGCAAATTATATTTAACTTTTGCTACTTTATAGTGTTATTAAAGGATCATGTGTAATTTGATTCTATAATATAGCTAAGTCTACTTTAACATTAATCAATTTATTAAAAAGTTATATATTACTAATAGGTTTATAACAAAAATAGAACTTATGAAATATGTTGATCATTGTTTAAAGTAGTTGAACCCATCATGAGCTAGTGATAAATATGAAAATTAAGAAAAGGTTTCAGTTACTTATAATAAGCTAACTCGAATTATAGTCTAAAACTTGATGTACTTATCGAATGATAATTGTATAGAAAATTGTTATTATTCTTTATTGTTAAAAGATAAAAGGAAAAAAGTTTTTAAATAAATTAGTTGAAAACAAAAACATAACTAAAGAATAGTACAACATTCTCCTTTCTTAATGTTTTAAAAGAAATGTCAATTATTCTTCTTAAAAATTTGAGAGAATCATATAAAATTCATTTAACTATTAAAAATTAGACAAAACTCGTCATTGATTAATTTTCGATGGATGAGTAAAGACGCCTTATAGTAAATGCAATTTAAGCTATAATACAAACGAATATATCTAATTTTCTTACTTATGTTTATTAAATGAATCCATGCTTAATATATTTTAGACACGCTTTTAGGTAGTATTCTTATATGTTCTACCAAGAAAATAATACTTATGGTAAAAAATATGGAAAATAAAATTGATTTTACTAGTTAAAAAGAGCATTGATATGATTATAAAAGTTATGTTGAATTTGCATGAGATATATTTCATCAACAAAGATGTATGATAGTAGATGCTTTTTCGTCAAATTGTACTTGCATAAAATAAAGCCAATTTAACCTTCCAAACAAACTCAACAAAAGGAAATTTTTATAAGATAAATACTTCCATCGGTGTGACTATGACGAACCAATCAAAGGATTTATTTTATGTGTCAATTAGACTAACTACAAGAGATAAAGTTCAAGAAGGTTTTGAGGTATACGATTACTAATGACATATGGATCAATCAATCTAATTTCTTTTGTCAAGACTTACTAATTATTTTAGGCTTTGTTTAATTATATTTGGGCTATACTTTTACTTATGTTTAATATTATTTAGTGGTTGTGAACTAGTTTCTTGGTTTAAGTAAAACTAGAAGTTAAAGTTTTAAGTAGTATTAGTATCTTAGATTCCAAAGGATGTAGTATTAATAGTTAGTTTTTCAATTGAAGTATGAATGATATGTAACCCTATGTTAAGGGATATGAATTTCATCAATATGATACATAAAATTTTGAGATTTCCTTAGATTATTCCAAATAGAGAGAGTGTTTTTGTTTTTCATCCTTTATTCTTCACTAAATTAATTCAAAATATATCAAAGTTTACTTTGTGACATTCCAACATTCCTTAGATTATTCCAAATCAAACAAGCTCCAAATTGCTCCAAACTTGCCTAAACTCATTCCTTTTTGCTTTAAGTGAGTGAAAAGACCTAGAACAAAATATAAGCAGCTTAATTACCAAAATAAATAAAAATTCTCAAATAAACAAAAAGAATGCATTAAATATGAGACTAAAAATTTGACTAAAATACTACTTATCAATATTTCTGGAAACCTCAATTATAGTAGTAAACCTGACATGCTAAGATACAACTCATGTATTACTTGTAGATATTTGCCTAAGTTCTTTCTTCATTTGAATGAAATGATAAAGTGATAAGAAAATCAATTATAAATCTTATAATAAAATGCACATTATAAGGAGTCTAATAAAAAGAATTTCTAGTTGCTTTATAAACATCATTGCCAGTGATAAACTACATAATATTTTATAGCCTAATTTCATTTACATCATAAAAAATTTCTAGTTGAGTATTATCATTTCTTAGAAGACTCAATATACCAATTGACTTCAAAGATATTATCTTCATTATAGAAGAAAAATAAAAATTTATAATGGGTTATATCTCCTAGTTATCTAACCACCACATAAGCTTGAACATCCATAAGTTATGCAAGTCTTTTTTTCACTCAACAATGTTGCTCAAAAGATTACTGCTATAGTCATCAATTGAAAGAATTTTAAATCGTAGATCATTAGAAGCAATAACTTCCATCATATGTTAATAATAGTAAGATTGGACAACATTAAATGACATATATATACCATACCACCATCTAACTTTTGTCATTTTTTTGAATTAAATGCACTATGGAGAAAAAATGTTAGGCAATTATCTTCTTCTCTTCCTCTCATTAGTTATGATTGCATCAACCCATTATTCTCGTGTTATTATACTACCTTTAGTATAGTTAATAGTATCATCATTACTATAAAATGAACTATTACTACCAATTTCGTAGTTAATTACCATTCTTCTTTCTTTTTCATACTTATATTCTTCAAGTAAATTTTTTATCTTCCATTTGACATTATGACTTTTTTTTATAGTCTCATATCACTTTTAATCTCAACTAAATATTTTTTTAACCTAGTGATTTGCCCATCTTGCAATTATTTTTCAAGATACAAGCATATAATGTGGTTTCTTATATTAGGGACCAAATTTGCATAAACCTAAGTTAAATTATCGAATCTTTATAAAGGGGTTGAAATGTGAGGAATGCTTGAACTTCCTTCAATTTAATTATAAAAATGAGTGTAGAAATATATAAAAAACAATAATGTCACATCAAATTAAAGTTTGTCTAATTATTCATACATGAGTTTATTATACCAACATCAATGTAAGGCCATCACGGTAATGTAAAATTACCATTATAGGCCAAATGAATTTCAATTCTCTCCATACAAAATTCTTGGTACAAACAAATGCCATTGGAATTAATTCTTTTCCTTTCTTTTCATAAAGAATGTAAGGTACATCAAAATTTAAAAAATCCATTAATTTTGCTTAATGATGAAGCATTAAGCCATATTTAGAAGATGGGATTTCAATACTTTCTAAATTCTTCTGTTGCATCACTGATAACTTGCTTGATAATTAAATGTTTCATTTTTTATGAAAGGGATGTAAAAGAAATATATTCCAATGTCCTCCTTTTCTTATTTACAAACCATTTTAAGTTTCAGGTTCTATACTTTTGTCACATCACTCCTCGTACCATTTTTTTTATTAGTACTAAACAAATTTTATAACTTTGACAAAAACTCATTAAAGGTTTATATAATTTTAGGTTTGGTAAAAAGGTATGAACTTAGATTGATGCAATCCAAAGTCAAGAAACAAAGTCTAATTTGACTGAATTTGAGTTAAATTCAAACTTAATAAAAAAATTGAGATTTGAGTTAAAGCACTCAAATCAGCTCTAACTCGGGCCAGCCTGTTAAAAATCAGCCTGAATTTGAATTATGATTATGCTTCAAGACATATTCAAATCTATTAAAATTTATAAGCTTAGGATCGGATCTAATTTGTTATCAAGCTTATACATCACTCTGATGAAATTCCAATTAATTTGATAAATTAATTAAGAACGCTAATGGGTCGAGCAGGAGCTGACCATGGGCTAGGGTGACCTGTGGGTTAGCCCGTGGCCCGATAAGTTGGAATAGGTTAACCCGTACAGGCTAGACCAACCTGACCCATCTTATATATATGTTTTTTAAAATGTAAAAAAAACAACAACTCATGCGAGCTAGGCCAACCCAATCTACCTTGCACATATATATATATATATTTAAATGTAAAAAACGACATTATTTTTGAAATAACGGTCGAGTTACAGGCAAAGCCGAGTCAGGCTAACCACTTTTGATCTATGGCCTGCCCGTGGCTTGAGTAGGACCACATCTCTAAAATTAATCTACGCCTTTTTAATAAATGACGATAATGCATAAATTTGAAAAGGAAATAAGAAAAGAGCATCCTATAAAAGGCAAAAAGGCCAACCAGCCACTTTCGTCGTCATTAAAGGCCTGAAACGGCACCCGGCTCCTAATTCTTGGTCAATAGCCGAACTGTGTAACTTGCTAGAACTCGAAAACCTTTCTAGGGTTCATACTCACTGGGCGCTATTAAGTTATCTGAATTTTGAACTGAAACCCTAATTCAGTACAATTAAAGCTTCAACTTCGTTACCAATTTCAAATAATTGGCATCTGAAAAAAACATTCCAGCGTGAAGCCGAACCCTAGGATTTCATAGTTGAATTTGAGTTCATTTCAATGGAGGACGATCAGGAGTATGATCAGAATATGAACGATGAGGAGGAAGACGGTGAGGAGGATATTACACAGGAGGATGCTTGGGCTGTCATCTCCGCCTACTTCGAAGAGAAGGGTTTGGTGCGACAACAGCTTGATTCCTTCGACGAGTTCATCCAAAACACAATGCAGGAAATCGTTGACGAGTCGGCTGACATCGAGATTCGACCCGAGAGTCAACACAATCCGGGTCACCAGTCTGATGTTGCCGAGGTACTATACAGTTTCCTTTTACGGATAAAATTTTTTCGTTTTCTAGACGCTGAGATTTGGAGATTCTTCAGTGTTGCCTGTGAAAATGGAATTTGGCGTTTGTGCAACTGGAATACCATGGATTTTATGAAACAAGCCCTAGTTGATTCGTAACGTTCTAATTAATTTTGCTCCTGGTAGTTTCCAATATGGTCTAAGTTCTTCTCTAGAAGTAGGCTTTTGACGTTCAAGCTCATTTGAGGCCGGAGAACTGGAATCCAATGATGGAATGTTGCTTTGATTAATGACTAGATAGGTGGATTTAATTGTACTTTTTGTGGTTAGCTTCTAATAGTGGACGCAATTGTCTTCACTTGCAGACTGTCTATAAGATTACCTTTGGTCAGATTTACTTGAGTAAACCAATGATGACGGAGTCTGATGGAGAAAATGCTACTTTGTTCCCTAAAGCTTCAAGGTTGAGGAACCTAACATACTCAGCTCCTTTGTATGTTGATGTTACCAAGAGGGTTATAAGGAAAGGTCATGATGGTGAAGAAATCACTGAAACCCAGGATTTCACCAAAGTTTTTATAGGGAAGGTGTGATATGAATCTTTCACTGGAAACTTATGATTGTACTGCTTTCTGGCATCTTTTGAAATTGTTATCTTGTATTTACAGGTCCCGATAATGCTTCGATCAAGTTATTGCACACTATTCCAGAATTCCGAGAAAGATTTGACAGAACTTGGGGAGTGTCCCTATGATCAGGGTGGGTATTTTATCATAAATGGAAGTGAAAAGGTTTTAATTGCTCAAGAGAAGATGAGTACCAATCATGTCTATGTTTTCAAGAAGAGGCAGCCAAACAAATATGCCTTTGTGGGAGAAGTTCGTTCCATGGCAGAATCTCAGAACCGGCCACCCAGTACCATGTTTGTCCGGATGCTTTCTCGAACCAGCGCCAAAGGGGTAATAGGAGCAACTGTTTCATAAGGGCTTCCTGTTTAGTTCTCCTTATCTTCTCATGGAAGAAATGAATACTATTCCGTATATGTATCTCATTCTGCATGTACATGATTTATGTTACTGCAGGGCTCTTCAGGACAGTATATTCGTGCTACTCTACCATATATTCGAACTGAGATTCCAATTATTATTGTGTTTCGGGCTTTGGGATTTGTTGCTGATAAGGACATATTAGAGCACATATGCTATGACTTTTCTGATACCCAAATGATGGAGTTGCTCCGGCCCTCTCTTGAAGAGGCATTTGTTATTCAAAATCAACAGGTGCCGCTTGTGTTTCTGTGGTAGATTATGATTGGAGTTGCTTTTATATTTGTTTTATTGGTGATTAAATTGGCACTTATATTTGCTCAACCTTTCGCATACTTTCAATGCACATTGCAACTTCTCTATTCTTACCTTCTTGTCATTCATATTACCTGAGGATAGTCTTCTTGCGACTAGTTCAACTTCTGTGTTATGCAATGGCTTCCTTCAATTTAGGTCAGGGTTTCAGTAACCATGTTGGACTACGTAAATGGAACTTATCCCAATTTTTCCCAGAATGATCTTCATGTCTTGTTCTCTAATATGTAGTGTTCTTTCTTTCTACCTTAGTAATTGATCCTTACCGACGAACTTATAATTTACTGCAGGTTGCACTAGATTACATTGGCAAGCGTGGAGCAACTGTTGGTGTAACTAGAGAGAAGAGGATTAAGTATGTGCTTTCTGGAAAAATGTTCTGGATCTGCAAGATATTTTTAGTTTTTATTTACCAGGGTCTCATCATGGATTTTCTTGGCACAATATCTTAGGTATGCCAAAGAGATTCTTCAAAAGGAAATGCTTCCCCATGTTGGTGTTGGAGAATATTGCGAGACCAAAAAAGCTTACTATTTTGGGTATGTATAGATTCTATTAGATGTTGAAACAATACTTCTTCCACTAACATATTCTTTTCTCATCAGGTATATTATTCACCGACTTCTTCTTTGTGCACTTGGCCGTCGAGCTGAAGATGATAGGGATCATTATGGCAATAAGAGGCTTGACCTTGCTGGCCCTCTACTTGGAGGCCTGTTCAGAATGGTTTGTGCTATATTGGACAGTACTTGATATTGCTGCACCAACTATATGACTAACCTTTTTGTTATGGTGGTTACAGTTATTCAGAAAGTTGACTAGGGATGTCAGGTCTTATGTGCAGAAGGTATTTGCCCCAAAAAGCCTCTTTTTTTTTAATAACAGTAGCATGAGTTAGTTCTTCCATTGTTTTGTTTATTGACATTTTCCATGGATGGCAGTGTGTTGACAATGGGAAGGATGTTAACCTGCAATTTGCCATTAAAGCAAAAACCATTACCAGTGGCCTTAAATACTCACTTGCGACTGGGAATTGGGGCCAGGCAAATGCAGCTGGGACTAGAGCTGGAGTGTCACAGGTTTAAATCATCATCATCATCATTATTATTATTATAGTACTGTGGTATTAACCCTCATCTCTATTAAAATGTTTCCCTCTGTATTAAATTTCCTGTTGCAGGTCTTAAATCGTTTAACATATGCCTCTACCTTGTCACACTTGCGAAGATTAAATTCTCCAATTGGCCGTGAAGGTATGTTTAAGCATGATACCGTCATAAGTTTTTTCTTTCATTGTGTTGTCTCTTAAATAATTGTCCAATTCTTAATCAGGGAAGTTGGCTAAACCAAGGCAATTGCACAATTCACAATGGGGAATGATGTGTCCAGCCGAAACACCTGAAGGACAAGTAGATATTCTGTCTTGTTTGTTGTCTAACATCTTTAAGTATGATGACAATATTCTTTGATCTAATGGAATCATTTTGGTCTAACATTAGGCATGTGGACTGGTGAAAAATCTTGCATTAATGGTCTATATAACTGTTGGCTCAGCAGCATATCCCATTTTGGAGTTCTTGGAAGAATGGGGTACTGAGAATTTTGAGGTGCATATCTTGGAACTTTCAGCAAACTGATGATGATATTTGTTTTCTCACATGGTTTGATATTTCCCTTTACTTGCAGGAAATATCACCAGCAGTTATTCCCCAAGCTACAAAGATATTTGTGAATGGTTGCTGGGTGGGTATTCATCGTAATCCTGATATGTTGGTGAAGACATTGAGAAAGCTGAGGAGACGCGTGAGTATCCAATTTTATGACATTTTTCAGATTTTGGCAAGTATATAGAAAGTTCATTTGATGAGACTCACACGTGTGCATTTTTTGCAAGCATTTGCTTTCTGTTATGTTGCAAAGTGGACTTTAGATCTAAGCTGTTTTATGTCCATCTTTTTTTGTATGTCAAGCAAACCATTAAACAGAGACAAATTAAATAAGTATGCCAGTGGTTTGTGACTAGAAAGACTTTTGCTCTTTTCTAATGAGCTATAACATCCTTATGTGAATTATGTTACCTTTAATTTGTAAATTTAACAAGATCAATCAGGAAGACACCAATAAATTTTTATAATTCTGGATTTTGTTGCACCTGAACCAATTACAAGTTGGTGGTTATTCAATTTCTCAAAGAAGTATCAGGCACAGGTCTAAGAGTTAAATGCTTTTGAGACCTAATAGTGACAAATACTTTCAGTTATTTACTTAGTAAGTACTGAATTCAAGTGGGTTATTCCAGTTTTCATTTGACCTTTATATATTGAGATCTTACTAGTTGAGTATGTTACAACATTTTGGCCCTGCTGTACTGTAAAACGTATGGTTAAGTCTGATGTTATCGATCTTCACCTGCACAGGTTGATGTCAATACTGAAGTTGGGGTTGTTAGAGATATCCGATTAAAGGAGCTGCGAATCTACACTGACTATGGCCGTTGCAGTCGGCCTTTATTTATCGTGGAGAATCAAAGACTTCTTATTAAGAAGAAGGACATTTTTGCTCTGCAACAGAGGGTGAGCCAATAGATTTTTATGTTTTTAACAACCTTTTGTTTCCAATGGGAGATCATTACCATTCTTTTCTCCTAGGAATCACCGGAAGATGGTGGCTGGCATGATCTTGTGGCCAAGGGATTCATCGAGTATATTGATACAGAAGAAGAAGAGACTACTATGATATCCATGACTATTCATGTAAGAAATAGTATTTAATCCAACCTTTATACCTTTATTGGTGGGCTGTGATAAATGGCACTATGATGGTTGCTAAATTTGTTCCAGGATTTGGTACAAGCAAGGGTCAATCCTAAGGAAGCCTATTCTGATACTTATACACACTGTGAGATTCACCCATCATTGATTTTAGGTGTTTGTGCTTCAATTATTCCATTTCCCGATCACAACCAGGTATATTTGTTATTTTCAGGAGTTTTGCTTCTTGTTTTATTTACTTTCATTGAATTCAACTTCTTTGTCATTGGTTTATGTAGTCCCCTCGTAACACATATCAATCAGCTATGGGAAAGCAAGCCATGGGAATATACGTTACCAACTACCAATTCCGAATGGTCTGTTTGTGATGCTTAGCTCTATTGTGCTCTGATCTTCATTTTGTGCAACTTCTTACTTCAATTTAATTGTTTTATACAGGATACACTGGCTTATGTTCTTTACTATCCCCAAAAACCTCTTGTTACCACAAGAGCCATGGAGCACCTTCACTTTAGGCAGCTTCCTGCTGGCATTGTAACTACTTCATCTTCAATATCTTTTTTGGTTTTACTTTTAAAATAACATTTGTAATTTCTCTGTTGCTCTTCATTTTTGCCTCAGAATGCTATTGTTGCTATTGCATGCTATTCTGGGTACAACCAAGAAGATTCTGTCATTATGAACCAATCATCCATTGATAGAGGGTTCTTTAGGTCTCTTTTCTTTCGGTCATATAGGTGAGCACGATGCTGTTTTGGTCCATGCCACACTCCGTTTGCATCAATATAATAACAATCCTTTCAACTTTTACAGGGATGAGGAGAAAAAGATGGGTACACTTGTCAAGGAGGATTTTGGGCGTCCAGACAGGGCTAATACTATGGTGATAACTTGTATCAATTTGGTTTATGTTTTGTTACATTAATAAATGTTAAGCATTCAACTGTGAACTTGTTTTACAGGGCATGCGTCATGGCTCTTATGATAAACTGGATGATGATGGTCTTGCACCTCCTGTCAGTATATCCACTTTGTTTTGATTGCCTTCTTTCTTTTTATTCTATTTTTCTTGGGTCAGCATTATAAATCAACATTGGTGGTATATTCTGAAAATATATTTTATATTGTTAGGGTACAAGAGTATCAGGTGAAGATGTTATCATTGGAAAGACCACTCCTATTGCTCAGGAAGAAGCTCAGGGTCAGGCTGCGCGTTATACAAGGCATGACCATAGCATAAGCTTACGTCACAGTGAAACAGGGATCGTGGATCAAGTAAGATGGCTTGCATTGAGTTTGCCTTTCTGACAATTATTGACCAGAGCTCATCGGTTGTGATATTCACTAGTGATATTACAACAGTATCAGATAAACTCTGGTCTACTTGTGTGTGTGAGAGAAAAAAATAAAATCATGACTAACTATTGGAGTTTCTGGGAACCTATCTTCCTTTCCTTACAATTTGGGTCCTTGTAGGTTCTGCTGACAACCAATGCGGATGGGTTAAGGTTTGTGAAAGTCAGAGTAAGATCTGTTCGGATCCCGCAGATTGGAGATAAATTCAGCAGTAGGCATGGTCAAAAGGGAACTGTAGGCATGACTTACACTCAAGAAGACATGCCCTGGACTATGGAAGGCATTACTCCTGATATTATTGTAAATCCGCATGCTATTCCTTCTCGAATGACTATTGGCCAGCTTATTGAATGTATTATGGGGAAGGTTGCTGCCCATATGGGAAAAGAAGGAGATGCAACTCCATTTACTGATGTCACTGTAAGTTGTAAAATGTTTCTGGGTTCTGAAATTTTATCATTCAATCTTCTCTTTTTTGATGTTCTACTAGTTACTAGACTGACTATTTGTTTATGAGATTTTTAGTAGTTGTGGCCCATAGGAACAACATATGTCATTTTTTTAATATCAACATCATGGATGTTTCTTTTCGTTTATCTCACAGTAATCTTTAATGATTAAACTGATATTATTACTAAGCACCTTGCTGATAGTTAATATAAAGTACAGAAGTACGTCTTATTATTTTTGGTTTCTAATTGTCTTTTGGTGTTGTTTTAGGTGGATAATATCAGCAAAGCTCTTCACAAATGTGGGTATCAAATGCGAGGGTTTGAGACCATGTATAATGGTCACACAGGCCGACGGCTCACAGCTATGATTTTCCTTGGGCCCACGTACTATCAAAGACTGAAACACATGGTCGATGACAAGATACATTCACGAGGAAGGGGTCCTGTGCAGATCCTCACTAGGCAACCTGCTGAAGGGCGGTCACGCGATGGAGGCCTCCGCTTTGGTGAAATGGAAAGAGATTGCATGATAGCTCACGGTGCTGCACACTTTCTCAAGGAGAGGTTGTTTGACCAAAGTGATGCATATAGGGTTCATGTCTGTGAGCGCTGTGGTTTGATAGCTATTGCAAATCTGAAGAAGAATTCTTTTGAATGTAGAGGTTGCAAGAACAAAACCGACATTGTCCAGGTTAGCTTTTGTTTTCTTCATTTATTTTTGGTGTTGCAGTACTTATTGCCTTGGATACAGTTGCAATTGAGGCCATTCAATGAAAATGCAGGTTCATATTCCTTATGCATGTAAGCTGCTCTTTCAAGAGCTTATGGCCATGGCCATAGCACCGAGAATGCTCACCAAAGACATCAAGTCAGCCAAAGACCAGAAGAGGAAAGGAGCCTAGACAAACCTTCATATGAGTGCCAATATCACTTCCCAGTTACCTGTATACTGAAACGCTTTTATGGTATTTTGGTAACAGTCTCTGCACAACAAGCCGAGCACAAAGAACCCAGGCAATTTCTGACACTGTATTTGTAGGTTTAATAGCGTTGATTAGTGTTAGTTGTGCGGAAAATCGTCAAGATAGGATTCAACGTCCATTTACCGATTGAGAAATATGAGAGAAATTGTTGTATCTTTGGTGTCTTAGATGTCTGTATAATGTAACTATATGAGCTTAGAGTTCAGTTACTATCTGAAAAAGTAAAAGCATATGATACCGATTGTGGATCTAATTTTGTTTTCAGTGATGATTTTAAAACCGGATCAGATCGGACCGGCAACTGGCATGATTTCCTGGTTTGCGTTTATAACCCAAAAATCTGGCGGATTAATCGGTGGCGATAAAAGTGATAATCTGTCAAGCATGGGGGGCATAACTTCACTTTTGCACGCCAGCTCATGTTCATCTTTTAATCATCATTAATGCAAATGAAGATTAGTACAAAAATTAAGATTTTTAACGGAATTACTTCAAACATCTTTTAAATTTTCAATTAATTATTTTTTTCTTTCTATCACACAATTCAACTTATAAATTATATTTTTCAAAATTTTATATTACTTATTATCTCTTTATATTTTGATTAAAAATTTTGTTTTAACTTGTTATTGTTAAAAATATATTTTTATTTTTATTTTTAAAAATACTAAATTTATTTAATCTCACTAATAAATTGCATTTATCTAAATTTAAGTTCTTTATTTATATCTTTAATTGAAAAATTTAAATTATTATTGTTGAAAATTAATTATTATTTAAATTGAATTATTAAATAGTATATATAATTAATTTTGCTTAAGATAATTTAAGAATATGTTTAAAATAATATTTAAACTATACAAAAGTATGTTTAAAGGACATTTAAAAAAAATTAAAAAAAAGTTAGAATCATTTCTATTGACTTTTTTTGGACATGCTTTAACTTTTATGAGTCTTTAAATAAATGATAATATGGAAATATAATTTTATTTTTTAAAATTTTATATTAGATTCAATCTTAATTTAAATTATTAGATTTATTATTAGTTTATTATATATATTAATAGGCATTATTAGTTCATTTTTATTTTAATAAAGGATTTTATTTTATCCTAAATTTTTACTTAGTCTTATAATTTAACTTCTTATTTATATACCGATTTTATAGAGATTTAATACTGGCTGAAACTTTAAACATTAAACCTTTTCTTTGACCGGTTAAATGTTCAATTCGACTTTTAAAACATTAGTTTTCCATATGGTCTTCAAATTTTGTATAATGGAAGTGGGTCTATCATCTTAATACTTGATAATGTTGGTCATAAACAATAAGATAGTTTTAGTTATGGATAGGCAAACAAGATATTTTTATTAAAATATTTTCACGAATGCCCAACTTAAATTATAATATTTGATAATGTTCAAAAAAAATTATAATACTATAAAAATGTTAATATTTAAATTACGGTGTTTCGAATTTTCGTTAGTTAAATATAGTTCTTCGTTGTCTATAACATATAGGCCTCCTTTGTTTTGTTTAGAGTCAAGGTTTAGTTTTTCATAACACTTTTATAGTTTCATTCTCTCATCTTTGGGTTTTGTTAATGTTATTATTAGGCCCTTAAGATTCCTACTCATTGGTCAATCTTTGCCAAAGATTAGCTAGCTTAGGCATGAATAAGGTATGACATAGGCATAAAGCGAAACAAATTGAAGTGAGAAAACAAGATGGGATAATTATATTTCAAGCTTCGGTTGCCTTTGATGGATCTTAGAGTGTCGATCAGCTTAAGTAAGTTAGACTTAGACTTAGACGTTCTTGTTTAGACTAAGGATGAAACGATGCTCAATAATGAATTATGGATGGACATACTAGATGGCATGTATTGATTAGACCATGTGCGGATTGGATTGAAACTTAGCTAAACTTCACCTTTGGATGATGATTATGGGTTCTATGGCAAAGTTACATAGTTAAAGCATGGAGATGTGTCTTTAGATACATGTTCACTTTTTTTTGTACTTAGGTAGTGGAAAAGTGATGAAAGATATAGACCACCCATTAAAGTAGTGCCTAAAATAGTTAGAGATATCAATTACCAACTAAGTCAGTGATTGGTTTTACTACCCACTTTCTTGTATTTTTTTCTTAACAAATCTCCAAATACCTATAAATAGTCAATTAAAGCAAAGGCTTTATCATAGAGAGAGTTGGAGCTTTATACCCCTTGCAACTATTGTGAGAGTTCATAAATGTTGGCATTTTCACTATAAGCTTTGTGCATATTTCTTTTCTTACTACTTTCTATTTATGTTAGCTAAGGTAATTGTATTATTTTGCTTATGCCATTGTGGGAAACACTTTAAACATAAGGGAATTGGAAA
Source organism: Erythroxylum orinocense (assembly GCA_025531955.1). Lineage (NCBI taxonomy): Eukaryota > Viridiplantae > Streptophyta > Magnoliopsida > Malpighiales > Erythroxylaceae > Erythroxylum > Erythroxylum orinocense. The sequence continues at coordinate 23,177,575 of JANZLX010000002.1, forward strand.
GGATGAGTTAAATCGTGGGAGTTCAACTACCGTACTTAGAATTTGGAGCATTTTGGTGTGAAGTTCCTTACGAAGTCTTTGTAACAATTATAATCGTACCTATATTATTACTTCAGTAGTAGGAGGCACTAATCTTAATAAGTCATTACTTGATGGATGAGTTTATTGGTCCTTTATCTATGTATGAGGAAAAAGCCTCTTCTTATACATTTTAATTTGAAAAATTCAAGCATTGCGAGATCAAGTTTCTGCATTAATGGAGGTGCTAAAGGAAGCTATTTCAAAATAACAGTCTTTAAGCATGCTATTACTAATTGAGATATTGGTCAAGTTGAAAGCACTTCACTTAAGGTGCGTACACCAAAAGTTTCTTTTAGGGAATTTGAAATGTTGAGCAACTTGATAACTTCTTGTGAGATATGGAACAGTACTCTATAGTAGCTAAATTGTTGGATATGAAGAGAGTTAACGTTCAGTAATGTATCTTAATAGAGATATAAAATTATAGTGGAAAACAAATGTTGATTGTACTCCTATAAACATATATGAGAAGATGAAGTAGTTAAAGATTAATTTCTCCCTAACAAGACTTATTAGCTTAGCTAACGATGCCTCGAAGCGGTTAAAGCAAGATGTCTCGATAAGAGATAATGTTAAGCATTTTATTTCCTTAATACTATATATTGAAAAATGTCAAACAAGGACAAACTCTTCAACTTCATATATGAGTTACAACCTTAGGCACAAATAGAATTACGTCGATAAAACTTAAGGATGTTTTGCGTACTATTATAAGTTGCATATGTTTTGATACATTTTAAGGTGCCAAAGGAGATAAAAGTGTCCTCTTTCCCTCAAAATTTAAAATGTAGTAATTACCAAGATAAGTGCAAGGGGAAAAAAGTAGAAAGACTATGGTGGCTAAAATAAGCATGATCGCAACAGAAAGTCTAACTAAAATGAACAACACAAACAAGGTAAAAAAACATTAAAGAAAAATCGTGGTCGTTTCTTATGTAATGACCTTCATTATATTTGAGATTGTCTAAGGAAGGAGAAATTTAATACTTTAATAATGGACGATGAAGAAGAAAGTGACCCTCTAAAAGTTGGACTTAATCTCATTTGCTTGCTTAATATATTGAGCATTGAAGTTAGTCCCTTTGAGTGATTGATTTATGTGAGAATATAGGTCAATAAGAAGGAACTCACAGCTATGTTGGATACAAGTGTAAGTCATTCCTCTGTGATAGAATAAATGGTGCGAAAGTTAGCATTAAAATTGAGTAAGAACTTGGTAAAAATGAAGACTCCTTTGACAAAAGCATAAGTATTAGTAAGAGTTATACACTACCTTCCATTGAATGTTGGAAGTTAGCATGGGAAGTGTAATATGATGCCTAAACGTTTTGATGATTTTGAATTAATTTTTGGCAGTCATCTTTCTTAAAGCGGTAAAAGTGGTGTTATATCTACATCTTAGAATTATGATATTTATAAATGAGAAAATTCACGTGAAATGTTGGACTTCAAATTTTTGGTGGAAATTAGAAATATTAAAATGAAATGAAATGAGTGTTTAAGAAAATTAATGAGAAAAGAATCGATTAGTTTTGATGGCTTAGATATTTGAGTAGATTTGCATGGGTTATAAGAGTAAAGTGAATGAGTTGATTGAAATGGAAGTTAAAAATCAAGAAATAAAGAGAAAAAGTGTAAAAATATGAAGAATTGTGAAAGTTTGACTTTTTGGAGATAAAAGTTGACTTTTTTATTTAGGCCAAATTTGAGAAAATGATCTTCATGAAACTTGTAGCTTATGTTGAGAGCTTTCCGTAGCCATAAAGTTT
>JANZLX010000002.1:23180918-23192383 GCA_025531955.1 Erythroxylum orinocense
TTTAGGGTTAGTTCTAACATAATTCAAGTATGATAATGATGCAACTGAGGTTTCTTCCTATAAAGAGCAGACTTCTTACTATGCTGAATATGGTTTTTAGTAAACCCTAATCTAGTTTTATCATTACGGTATCTATATTTCCCTAGCATATCATTCATTTTTCTTGTACGCTCTATAAATGTCAATAGATCAGCTGAAAGAGAGTTGATTCTTTGTTTTAGTTGATTGATCTCTTCAGATCTATCTACAACTACCTTTTTCTTCATCTAGTCTACTTGTTTCTTTAAGTAGACGTTCTCCTTTTCGAATACTTGCGTGTTTTTCAAGTTTTCTACGTACTTTTTTTAGCAATTGATACTGCTTCAAAATTGCATGAGAATCTTCTAATAATTTTAAGTATGCATCTTGTAATTCACTAAATTGTGAGGTTACCTCCTCATCACTTTCTCCTTCGACTACCAGGTAAATGTTTGCATGTATCGATGCCTCTGAGTCAGTATCTGATTCAGATGAATCCAGATCTTCCCAGGCTACCATCATACTTTTCTTGCCTTCTCTACTCTTCTTTGGCTTTCTTTTTAGCAATGGGCATTCGGACTTGTAGTGTCCCAAGTTATTGCATTCATAGCATATAACGGATGTTTTCTCATTCTTTCCTTCATCTTTGCTATTCTTTTCATAGGAGAAATCTTTGTTTCCTTTCACCTTTTGCTTCCACATGTATCTGATCTTACTTAAGATAAAGGATATCTCATCATCTTCTTCGCTGGAATCTTGATCTGATTCACTAGAGTCGTCATTCTTGACTTCCTCGATCTTCAATGCTTTCGACGATGAATTCCTCTTCCTCTGATTCCTATGATTCTTTTGTATGGCCTTCAATGCTATAGATTTATCTCGTCTGGGTTTATCTTTTGCATCGAGTTCCACTTCATGTATGTTGAGGGATCCAAGCAATTCATCAAGCTTTAACACGCTCAAGTATTTGGCTTCTTGTACTGTGGTGACTTTTGATCTCCATCTCTTCTGTAGACTTCTGAGGATCTTTCGAACGTGATCTTGATTGTCATAAGTTCTGCCAAGAGCTTTAAGTTCATTAACGATAGTTTAAAATCTTTCAAACATCTGATTGATAGACTCTTCGTCTTTCATCTTGAACAACTCATATTGGTGTACAAGAATGCTTATCTTGGATTCCTTTACTTGATTGGTGCCTTCGTGTGCGATGGATAGCGTATCCCACATCTCTTTTGCAGTGTCGCATCCGTGAACTTTATCGCACTCACTTCTGCTTAAGGCACAGCTTAAAAAGAACTTGGCCTTCGAATTAAGCTGGAATCTTGCTTTTTGTTCTGCAGACCATCTGACTTGTGGAATAGCATTTCCTTCATCATCTACTGGTGTATATGGTCCATTTTCTATTATCTCCCAAAGGTCGATATGAGTAGATTCAATGAAGAGCCTCATCCTGTCTTTCCAGTAATGATAGTCTTCTCCATTGAACGCAGGAGGTCTAGTGACAGAGGCGCCTTCAGCTATATATACGTGCAATTATGCCATTAATCTTTATCCAAAATTTGTGACGGTGGTTTTTGGACACCGAGCTCCAATACCAATTTAAGTAAATCACACGTTAGTATAGACTTAATATTCGATAGACAAAACACACAAGAAGGGGGTGTTGAATTGTGTATCCTTTTCTTTAGAAATACAATCTCCTTTTCAAAACTTCTTTTGAAAACTTGCTTTTTCAGAACTATTGATTAATAGTATCACGAAGTATTGCAATTTGCTTCTAAGTACTTGTATAAAAACAATATAAACAAAAGTTAAGAGTTGAGAGTAAGAATCGACACAACAAATTTATGTTGGTTCACCTCAAACTATGGGCTACGTCCAGTCCTTAGAATCCTTTTTTGAGATTTCACTATACTTCTAAAAAATACAAGTATTCTTTTCACCAAACCTCTTTAGGTCTCTTACAGTAAGTATTCTTTTCACCTAGCCTCTTCAGGCTTTCAGCTTTTCTTCTTTCTACTGAAAGATGTTTCGAGCTTTGTTACAGACAATATAACTCTAGATTTTAGCACAATGAATACAATGATTCACAATCTCTTTGAATCCACTAACTTTTTAAATCTCTAACTTCTTTAGTCTTCAACTCTGACTCGTATTTATAGCCTTCGTCTTCAACTGCTTCTTGATAACGGCTTCTTTCTTCTTGTTTCTTGATCTTTAAAGAAATAGTTATTCAGTTGAGTTCTATAACTAACTCAGACTGATTAACCATCCGACGTGGTATCGGGTCTTCGTCTTAATTTCTACTTCGTCTTATTTTCTATCATTTCATTTTTGGCTTCCCTTCGTCTTAGTTTCTTATGTCTTACTTTCCGCTTCATCTTCCGTCTTATATTTGGCTTGGTCTTAGTTTCTTACGTCTTACTCTCCGCTTCGTCTTAGTTTCTCCGCTTCATCTTAGTTTCTCTTGTATCCGCGCTTCGTCTTATTTTTGCTTCTTGCATCTTAGTTTTCTGCTTCGCAGCTTTGTCTTGCTTTCTTCAATTATTATTTGATCATCATCAAAATTATTAATCGTAAAGTCATTTTGACTTAACAATCTCCCCCTTTTTGATGATAATAAATAATCAAAAATAGTAGTTAGAAAGAAAGTATTATTTATAAGACGGTATATACTATATGTTGGGACCCGATTTTGGAATCGGACCCTAACCGGAAAAACAAAAAACGGAAACGAAAAGTGAAATAAAAGAACAGATCCTAAACCCGAAAGTGGGCCAAAACAAATGCGAAACACAAATCAGAATCAAAAGTCATACAGAAACCAAAAGAAATCGAGTTCTTAATGAGCCATAGAAAATCGAAAGGCTCGGAAATCATAAAGCAGAAATAAAATAAAAAGCGAAATTTAAGGAAACGGAATCACAAAATTTTGACATCCAAAACGAGTACCTTAAAAAAACACCGCGTTGGAAACCATACGACACACTCGGTCTAAACTAATCCAAATAGGTATAAAATTTTCTTTTTTTCTTTTTTTCATTCTTTAATCAAGTAAATTCAATTTCCCCTTTTTGATTCATCAATTCCATAACCTCAATTCATTTTAGCCCTCATATGCGAATCATAACTTTCAATCCCGATATCGAAAACTGTCATACTTCATGGCGATAGAAAGCTCTCAACAGAAGCTACAAGTTTCATGAAGATCATTTTATCAAATTCTGCCTAAATCAAGCTAGAAAAATTCACAAAGATTTCAGACCAAAAAGTCAATTTTCTGTTACTATTCATCTCACAAAGTCAAACTTTCAATTCCCTATACTTGAAAACTTCTATTATTTATTTCTTTTTTTTCCTTCCATTAACTCAAAATATTCACTGTAAATTTCATAACACATACATATTTCCTCAAAACCTCAAAGTCATCAAAAACCCAAAAATCACTCTTTCCACATCATTTCTATTAAAGCTCAAAACCACCCATAACATATCCATATACCCAAAAACACTAATTTCATGCAACCCTAATCATATCAATCCAATTTGCTCAAACTAACCTTGCTCAAATAGCACATTAAACACAATCATTTCAATTCTTGCATTTTTTTTTCTGTCCTTTGTACATGCATAATACACCCCGAAATTCTCCTTTAATTGTCATTTAATAATTTTACATTTCAATCAAGGATCAGGGTCCAACATAAGATAAATATCAAGAATAAATATTCATTTAGTTAAATACTTGATAGACAAATTATCAATGGCTACGATGTTCAGAAAGCTCAACTTCCAGAGTGAGTATTAGTAATTGTATATTGTTGAGGGAGATGAGTACAAGCAACTTATATAACTCAGTATAGATCATATAAATTTTTAGTCATGCCATTCAATTTGAAAAATGCTCCTACTACATTTTAGAATTTAATAAATGATGTATTATATGACTTCTTGGATAACTTTATAGTGGCCTATTTGGATGATATTATGGTCTATATCACTAACTTAGTAGAACATATGTAACTCTTAAGGAAAATATTTGACTACTTTTAACAACACAAACTTTTTGTAAGGAAGGAGGAGTGTGAATTTGCTCATTCTAAGATCAAGCCTTCGAAACACTTTGTGAGTAGGATCCAAGTAAGAGTAGATCCTAAAATAGTATAAGCAATTGTTGATTACTAGATCATTAACTTTCTTATCTTAGCGAACTATTATGGTCGATTTATTATGGACTATTTGAAGAAAATAATGTATTTGTGTTGGTATAAAGTATGCCAAGAAGCTTTCAAAAAGTTAAAATCAACTATTCTAATTAAACTTATACTAAAACTATCCCATTTGATCTCCTTTTTCAGGTACATATGCATCTTATGAACAAAAATATTAGGTGGAGTCGTGGGCAAAAGGCCCTCCTATTCCATTCAAAAGTCATAAACTCAATAGGAGAGATGGAAATTGATCCCAAGCCTGACTAAACCCATCCTGGCCTTGTTGACCAGGCTTGAGGCCCAATGCTTATAAACAAAATGATGACTTTTTTGCGTTTTGCTAAAAATGATGTCATTTTTGCATTTTTAATTTAAAAAATAGTTTGAGCTAGCTGTGTTAGTCCTGTTGGGCCTAGCTCAACCTATTGTCATCCGTACTCTATAGTGTTGATTAGCGATACTTGACCCATAAGAAGTAGATATTGACAGTACCTTGATGTTTGACGGGTTTACTTAAAGTTTATTATCTGTACAAATAATATTGCTAATACTTTTTTAAGACTCGAAAGAAGTTATTCATGAAACAAATCTAGTAGTAGGAATTTCATGTCAAATATGACTTTATGTGGAAGCATGAACTAATGGAGTACAACAATGTGGCTGACACATTAAGTCAGAAGGAAGTATTTACAACTTATATACCATTATTTGACTTAAATCGGACTTTTCAAATTGAATTATAGTAGTAACTCTACTTAACAATATATATTGTCAAATTATACAAGTGAAGTATGCTCACAGTAATTTGGTCACCTAAAAGTACAACAAATGTTAGCTCTCCTTTCTCATTCTTATTATTGGTCAAAGATGGACATCAATATTAAGGTATTTTTCAAAACTTGCCTTATTTTCGAATAAGATAATCTTGTAAGGAAAGAGGGGGCAAGATTCTTGTAGCCCCCTACCAATTCCAGAAATATTGTAGGTGTCAGTCCTGATGTACTTCAATAGTAGATTCCCAAAAGTGGACAACATGACTTCAATCATAGTGATGATTAATAGATTTTCCAAGTATGCATTCTTTGTGTAGACTCTAGCTTCGTGTTAAAAGAAAACCTTTTACAAGAATGTGTGAAGTATTTTGAAGTTTGGATGGACATTATAAATGATTAAGATGCCTGATTTACTAGTCAATTTTACACCTATCTTTTCAATATGATAGGATGTGATCTCAATTTTTTTTACTACACATCACCTATAACACGAATAGCCAAATGGTGGTGATCAATGACTTGCTAAAAGAATATTTATGACATTATGTGGTTCAACAAAATTTTTAACATTATGTAAGTCAATGAAATTGACTAATTTTACTTGATAATGTATTGTTTCATTGTAACTTGAATAGATCCTTGACTACAGAGAAGAGTCCCTTCAAACCTATGTTTGCAAAATAGCCTTTTACTCCTCTTGAAATAACTCAACAAAATTTAAGAGAAAATGCACAATTGTTTATCGATTTACAAGGAAAAATAGTAGCTATTGGATAAAGCAATGGATAGTCTTTCGAAAGCTTCTGAATAGATGAAAAAAAGAAGCGAATCAATGAAGGAGGCCTCCTGAATTTAACATCAAGGATAACATCCTTTTAAAACTAACTCCTTAAATTTATAAGAATATTAGTAACAAACAGATACATCGAATCTTAGTTCCAAAATATGATTAGCCATTCGAGATCCTAAAAAAGATAAAAATATGGCATGTTAACATAAGTTGCTGAAATGATTAAGGATACATCCAACTTTACATGTTAGTTTTTTAAAACGCTATAATTAAGAATGTAACAAAACCAAATATGAGTCAAGTAAAAATATCTCCACTAATTGTAAGAAAAAATTTTGATGATCAAATTAAGAAGATTTTGGATCATCAAATAATGGACAACATAAGAAGTAATAAAAAACAAAGTTCCTGATTTAGTTGATGGAAACTACATAGGAGAAAGGCACAACCTTGTGGAAATTAGAAGATTAGTAAATACTCACCTTTAATTTGTTCCAATGACAACATTAGATTTACCGATGTTGTTGATTTCTTAGTTTTTAAATGTTGTAGGTCAATTTTTGCTAGTCGTTGCTGAGCCTATACCAAATACTATCATGACTTAAGTATGCCAAACGAACCAGGATGACTTAACTAAGTGGGATCAAGTAAGGTTTGAGCTTTATAATTAGCTAATGGACAATGAGCTGTTGGTTTGCTTAGGTGAGTTAGACTTGCCTTAGATGTTCATGTTATTAAGGATAAAATGGTGCTCAAATGATGAATTATAAATGAATTGACTAGACCATGAGTGTACATCAGTTTGAGAATGTGCAAGTTAGCTTGGAACTTGACTAAGCTTCACTTTTGAATGAATATTATAGGTAATATGACAAAGTTAGTAGGTTAAAGCATGAATATACTGTGAGGACATGGAAAAGAACATGGTAAAGTGGAATGGTGTGTCTTTAGCTTCATTTTCACATGTTTATTTTTCTTAGATAGTGGAGATGTAAACTACCTACTAAAATAGTGCCTAATGTAATTGGTGATCTCAACCACTAAGTGATTTAATGGCCTTATTATCTAATTTCTTGTATTCTTGCCTTACAAGTCTCCAAATGTCTATTAATAGCTCGAGTAAAGGCTTCATATAGAAAAAGTTAAAGCTCTATACCTTTTCTAACTATTGTAAAAGTTTATAAAGATTGGTAATTTTGTTGCAAGATTTGTGCATAATTTTCTTCTTAGTGTTGTCCATTTGTGTTGGATAAGTTAATCACATTGGTTTGCTTAAATTATTATAAGAAATATTTTAAACACGAAGGAATCAAAAAGGTTGGGTTGAATTGTTGGAGTTCAACTAATGTACTTAAATTTAGGTATATTTAGGTATGAACTTGGAGTTCCTTATAAAGTCTTTGTGTTATAGTTACCATGTGGTAAGTATGTTGATTAATATTCTTACCTTTATCTTAAGATAAATAACTAATCATAAATTTGATATCAGGTGGTGTCTATAAGACCATTAAGCCAATAAGCAAGTGTAAACTTTAACCTAAGTTTAACGTATTTAATTACTGCTAAGTTCAAGTTTGTATAATAGTTTCCACAGGATAATAATACTATTTTAATAATTAATTGATAATTACTACACACCTATATCCTATTGTCTAATACTGCATTCTGCAAAAAAAAAAAAAAAAAAACCTTAGTTAATCTCAGTTAACAATATTATTTTAATTCACTTCTTTTGGGGCTTTAGATTTATAAGATGAAATTTGTGATAATTTTGATTTAACAGGAAAAAGATATATGTCATACTATATATTGTATCTTCGATGTATACTTGTGTCTTTTTTATTTCAATGTGATCTCTATTTATGATTGCATATGTTATATACTTATGATTTCTTAGGATTATAATGTCTCAATATGTAAGCTCGAGGTTATTTATGGTAGGCACTTTAAGTTAAATCCTTAAATTAAGTTGCAAGGAATGGTCATTACACTTTTTTTAACAAATAAAGTTAACCTTGATTTTGTGATTTATATGTAAATTCGTGAATCAGAAAGGATCTTAGGTACCAACAAATTGACAAGGTTTATTAGAGAGTTCCAAGTTTAAGACTTAACGAGTTTCGAAGACTCATTAAATCAAATGAACTTCGTATTAAGTTAATTAACTTGTTAAAAGTGCACGAGATAATTGATGTGTATATTACACATAAGGTAGACACTCTAACTTTTGTTTTAGAAGTTTCAAATTTTGCTAGAAATGATGTTGGGCTTGATGGTGATATTATGCCTGATGAAGTAAACTCACAAAGTATTTTTTTTAGGATGTAAGTGTTAATATGTAGATAGTCATGAAAATAAAATTAGTTCTAAAAATAATGATAATAATTCAATTGACAGTAGTAGTTCACATGATAAAGATCATAATGAAGATGAAGGAGGGTAAAATGCATTTGATGAGTCAATTCCATATGGCCACCAATTAATAAAGGTTTATTCAATTAACTATATTTTTTTTTCTTGATAGTGATTAATACCCTAGTATATAGGAGCTTAGAGGGCCACTAAGAAGGCTTAATATAAGTTTTAGACATCAACTACGTAGTGGACCATTACGGTGGACATTGGGTATGAGATTTGCCAATACCAAATAATTCAAAGATGATGTTGTTGATTACTTAGTAATTATAAGATATAATGTCAGATGAAAACAAGTGAGTCTGCACTAATTATAGTAGTATGCATTAACAGATAAAAGATGCAACTATATGCATCATATGATAATAATGACAAATGTTCCAAAATTAAGACAGTCATAGGCCTGAGCATACATGTCTGTAATTAAGAAACCTAAAATGGCATTAGCCAAGTTCTTGAGTAGACACTTCAAAGAAAGAATATGGAAAAGAGCCAAATGAAAAAATATATAGAAATGTGGAGCCTCTTGACACAGTAGTAAAATGTGCAATGTAACAAAGCCTACTGAATAACCCGTTAATATTAAGTAATTGATAGTTTAGCAATTATTTTAATAAATTAGAGATGTATTATGCAATAAATAAATTAGGTTGTGTGCATTCCTATTGCTACTGGAAAAATGTTAAGTAAAAAAATATAGAAAACATGGAGCCTCTTGACATAATAGTATAAGGTGCAATGTAACAAAGTCTAACGAACAACCCATTAATAATTATATTTTAGCTATCATTTATGGATGACAATGGGCTAGGCTGGGCTCGTGCCTGTTGCCTTGAGCTTGAACCTAAACCAAAACTTGATTGGAATCGAGATAGCAAGTTAGAACTAGGCTGAATTAATTTTTTAAAAAATAAAATCTCAAAACGAAGTTGTTTGTGTCGAGATTCTAGCCAGGCTAGGCCCAAGCAGTCCGAGCCTATGCTCTGCTTGAGGCATGAATTTTTGAAAAAATTAGGCTCGATGTTGGATCAATCTAGGCCCTATTGCCACACTTACTATCATTTCAATTTAGTTATGATGCTAATGAAGCTATTTAGGAGCAACAACGAGAATGCAAACATAATCTATTTTATTTATACCATAATGCATCTCTAATTTATATATTACGCCTTTTCTTAAACCTTGTATGCAAAATCATAGTGAGAAACCCTAATATGATCTTTGATCTTATTCTTTTGTTATAAAATTCTATGGGTTTAGAGTTTTCATTCACTAGCATTTCGTAGTTAATTAATATATGCAAAATTATTCCATTCATTGTTTGACATTGCATTCAAATTAATCACTTGTTTTTATTTTTGTTGTGACGTTAACATGATGCATATTATTTACAGGTCTTAACATTAACAACTTTTAGGTCATTAGCTAAAGGAGTAGCAATAACAGAGGGGACATAATTGGAAAAGTAACAGTAAGACAAGCAACTGAAGAAACTATATCTGTAAGACTAGCATAAGTAGAGACACATTTGCAAACTAAAAAATTACTTTCTTTTATAATAACATGATTACATGAAGTATGTTGCTTAAATTGATAATAAGCAAATTATGTTTTAACATATTGGCCTTCACAACATATTATCTATTAATCAAGAATATATACTTAGTTAACAATGCAAAAGATGTGAGTTTAATATATACAAACTCCTATTTATTAACCAATGTTATGTTCATAAGTTTGTCACAAATTTATAGTTTTACGCAAACAAATAAAAGCAAATATGGATATGTTGATCCAAGAACTTTCAAATTATCTTTTAAACTAAAATGTATTAAGTTCAAAGGAAAATCTAATATCACTTCAAGACAATTACAAGCAGTGGCGAAGCCAAGAATTTGTTTCAGGGGTGGGCAAGGTATATATATATAGTTTTCTTTTAATCCAATCCACCATGGGCAACGACAATATTTTAGAGTGGGCAACCTCTATATACATATATATTTTTAAAAAAAAAATTGAAGGTGAACATTTGCCCACCCTCCCTTCTATGTAGCTTCGCTACTGATTACAAGCTACAACAACCTTAAAGTCCTTAAAGAAGCATCCATCCCATATAAGTAAAGTTGTTTTTATATTATTGCAAATGTAATAACTAGATGTTATATATTCCATAGTCCAAACCACAAAAAATTTTGTAAAACCCAATTATACCGATGAATCTCAAGTAAACAATGAATCTCAAATCATTGTCCTTGTTAGGTAAAAAATGGCTACATAAATGTTCAATATCATAGGTATATAATTTGCATGTGGGGATATTTTGGATTCATCTCTTATTTTCCTTTGTAATTAGTTACATGTACAAGTTGTAATAATAGTTCAAATAGGCAATACGTTAAGTTAGCAATAAATGGCTACATAAATGTTATACTAGCAGTGCTTCACATGTTTTTATCTTAATATATAGTTTGCTTTTATGTTATAGTCCAATTCTGGAGATGAATTTTATTTCTCATTGTAATGTCCACCTTTTTTAGTGAATAAATTACTTACTTTTCAGAAAAGGAAATACGTTAAGTATAAAAAAATTAAAAGTTTAACAAACTGAATTGAAACTATATTAAATCGATAAAACTACTAAAATTGTTTTGTCTAACTAGGCTAGTTTAGCATATATAAGAATAAAGTACACTTAACTTGAATTACTAATCAGTAAATGAAACTCTAATATGAGGCACGATATGAGAGAGTAAAAAACTGGTTGATGGAATCCATCATTCATGCTATAAAAGAAACTATCATATTTGACTGTCTAAAAACTCTTACAACATGACCTAAAAATATGAGATACTTGCAATACCAAATGCATTGTCAAACTATAATTTGTTAAGAACAAATAATAAATTTCACATATCAGTAACATCTTCTCTCTAATTATATGAGGGTGCCCAAAGAATATGATTAGATGGAGTTAGAAAGATACCTACAAATAAGTTTGCAATCGTTAGAGGCAATGCATATGAAGGCGTGCGACAGAGATGATAGAGAGGCAATTAATGCTGACAATAAATGGAATGACAATCACTGAACAGTTATGGCCTGTTTGGTTCACGGAATGGAATAGACAAGGAATAGAATAGCTATTTTGTGGAATAGAAAAGATGAGGAATAGAATAGAATATGTATTACTTTGTTTGGTTTAAGACATGGAATAGATAAAGAATTTCTATTCCATTGTTTGGTTTGAAAATATAAACT
>JANZLX010000002.1:23203532-23233093 GCA_025531955.1 Erythroxylum orinocense
CGTGTGACACATGCCAACGACAAAAATATGTTGCAACATCACGTGGGGGATTGCTACAACCCTTACCTATTCCTAATCAGATTTGGGAGGATATTTCAATGGATTTTATCATGGGACTTCCAAGGTCTAAAGGATTTGAGGCAGTGTTAGTGGTGGCGGATCGGCTCTCGAATTATGGCCATTTCATCCTCTTAAAGCATCCGTATACTACAAAGAGTGTGGCTGAGGTGTTTACTAAGGAGATCATGCGCTTACATGGAGTCCCTTTGTCCATTGGAAGTGATCGTGATCCCTTGTTTGTAAGTCATTTTTGGAAAGAATTATTTCACCTACAAGGCACCCTGCTTAAGATGAGTTCCTCTTATCATCCGGAAACGGATGGACAAATGGAGGTTCTCAATAGGTGTTTAGAAACCTACTTGAGATGTTTTGCGTCGGAACAACCTAAGAATTGGTCCTATTAGATTTCATGGGCTGAATTGTGGTATAACACTAGTTTTCATATCTCAACGGGTTCCACACCATTGCAAAGGGAGACCAGAGTGGAGGCAGTGGCTAGAGACTTACTGGATAGGGATGAAGCCTTAACCCAGTTGAAGTACAATCTGCATAGAACTCAAGAGCAAATGAAGAAGTATGCTGACAAAAAATGCACTCCACAATCCTTTCAAGTTGGGGAGTGGGTTTTCCTAAACCTACGCCCTCATAGACAGCTCATCGTGGCCAGATGCATCAACCAAAAGTTAGCAGCAAGGTACTATGGTCCTTTTCAAATTGTGGACAAGTTGGGAGCAGTGGCCTACAAACTCAAACTTCCTCCTACCTCTAGAGTTCATCCGATATTCCATGTTGCGCAACTAAAGAGGGTAGTGGGCAATTATTCGGTGGAGACTGCATTACCAGAAGGTATGGAAGTTGAATTGACAGATCTGGTGGAACTTGAAGGTGTATTGGCCAGCAGAACAGTTATGGCTTTTGAGAGTTCAACACAACAATGTTTGGTCAAGTGGAAGGGTCAGCCAATGGAGCAAGCAACATGGGAAGATGAATCAGTGATTAGAAGCCATTTTCCTCACTTCAGCCTTGAGGACAAACTGTTCTTTCAGGAGGCGGTATTGATAGAACTGATAGAGGAGAGGGTGATTTAGCAGATGAGAGGGACATTAGGAGAGGGAATAAACCGATAGTATGGAGGGTGTATTCTAGAAGAAAGAACAGTGGGCCAAAAGGGTAGTTAGTTATCAGCTGAGGTGGCAAAGTAGTTAGAATAACAAAATTTGTATGGGGAGGGGAACATTATGTACGGGGAGAGAGAGAGGAGAGTAGGCAGAAAAGAAGTAAGGGAAATCGGGACATTAGGGTGTACATACCTGCTGAGGAGCGATTCTGCTCTGGTTTAGGGAAGAAATACCTCTGTTATACTGTAGTGAGCTTTATACCCTACGGTTTATTGCATTAATACTAAAATCTCTAGTGTACCAAGACTAGAGTTCTATCAGACCAAATCTGATATTCATTTGTAGAACTCTCGCCCTAAATACTGGATTTGGAGTAGAATGGTTGCTCTTCAAATAATGTAACATCCATGGTATCACAGAACTTTTTTTGTGACTAGAGAGTAAAATTTATACCCACTTTGATTTGAGGAATATCCTAAGAAAATACACTTAATGGACGTAAAATCAAACTTGCTATGATTTTGATGATGAATATGGACAAAGGATGTACAACCAAAGATTTTTAGAGGTAAATTGGTTATGAACCGAATGTGGGGATATGTGGTGATGAGAGACTAATATGGAGTTTGAAAGTTTAGGACACGACATGACATTCGGTTAATTAAATATGTAACAATCATAATTGCTACCTCTCAAAAAAAATTTTGGAGCATGAGTTGTCAACATTAGTGAACGTGCAACTTCCAATAGGTGATTGTTTTTTCATTCTTCTATACCATTTTGTTATGGTGTATCAACACAAGAACTAAGACGATAATATCATGTTCACTAAGATATCTTCCAAGAATTGAGTGAAAGAATACGCTTGCATTATCAGTTTTGAGAATTTGGACTTTGGTTCGAAACTGGTTTTCAATCTTCTTGTGAAAAAGTTAAAATATTTGTCCTACCTCTGACTTCTCCTTCATTAATAAGTGTCAGATGATTCGAGTATGGTCATCAATGAATGTGACAAACCACCTATGCCCTAAAATGTTTTTTTTTTTTTTAAACCTTGGATGGTCTCTAAATGTCACTATTGATCATATAAAACAGATGGGATTTTTTGTATGGCTGAATAGGAAAGGAACTAGGATCCTTAGATAATTGATAGACTTCACATTAAAAGAAAGATGGATTTTTATTGATTAGATATGGAAATATCTCCCGTCATGTGGTTGGATTCTCTAGAATCAACAACCTACTGTGTAGAATTTTTCTTTGCACTCAGAGCAGTGTAGGAGTTACCTTTTTATGCCATAGTTACTATATTGCTTTCATTAGGATTGTGTGTTCTCTAGATTGAGCTTTGTATCATTTCTGCAAGGCTTCTATTTGGTTTTGGTTGAATGGGTTGGTTTCTTCGAATTTTCGATTTTTTGCCGCTCTAATATTCCTATGGCTTGGTTGAAATGATCGAGAGGAAGGCTGCCAATTTGTTGGTTTTCCATGTATTTTCCATCATGTTTCCTTCATATGCCCTAGTTTTTTGCAATGATAACACCAAGGGCAACTGTTCTACCCCTGGGTATTCTTGCTGCCTAATTTATTGAGTTGTTCACCATGAGAAGAGTTTGAGAATTGCCAATTTACTGCAAGTGTAGACCCTTCTAGGTTGGGCTGTCTTGTTGATGTTCCCAACATCACTTTCCTCCGAGTCTCCTCTCTTCGTGCTTTTGCAAAAGCTTCACAAACGCTTGGGCATAGGCTTGGTGCTAAGAATCCGTCCACGAACCACTTTTAGTCCTAATAAAAACTTGTCAACTCTCTCCCTCTCTTGGATCTTTCTGTATTGTTTGCCATCCTCTGCACAGTTCCATGAGACATCCTCCAACATATCTAATTGTTGCCAATACCGAATTAATTGATTAAAATATTCCATGAGTGATGACTTACTTTGTCTCAAATCACCTCGAATTCCTTTAAATTCGAACACAGGAGAAGTAGTCTTTATTTGAATACATGTCATGGGTTTCTTCCTAGATTTGTTTCACTGTCTTGTACTACATGAAGTTTTCACCTGTCTCACTGGTTACGGAATTTAGCAGCTAGGCCATCACTAGATTATTTTCCACCTGCCAGATTCGATAGGCAAGGCTGTTTTCATCCGATTGGACGACAACACTGGTAAAATAGTCTACTTTTCCTTTTCCACACATGAAAATCATTACTTATTGAGACCACGAGCTTAAATTTTGGTTATTAAGTTTATGCCCAATAATCTGCATTAAAATATTTTCAGAAACACTTGTAGAATGCGTGGCTATGGCCATTTGGCCAGAGTTTGGGTTGGATGTGTCACTTTATTCACTTGCCAGGCAGACTTGATAAATTTTGTCATCGATGTATGATAACAAGAATGTGATAGGGATTGGTTCAGATTTGCTCTGATACCATGTGGAAATTTATTGAGAGCTTTTATTCTTATAAAAACTTATTTAAACAACTACTTTAGTCAGGTATTTAAGCAGAGCCTTGACACATACCTGATGGTTCTTTAAAAGATAGACCTAAATCAATTAAAATTATGTACTTGATTAAAAGAAGATTTTCCTGAATTGAATTTCAGCAAACTGCTTTTAACTAAGGAGGTTACAAACTGAAAATTATTCCTAAGAATCTGCTCCTGATTAACAGAAGAATCTTGTAAAGATCTAGTTTCATTATGTCCAGCTTTTCCACAGCATCTAATCACATGATAATAATTGTTTGGTAGAGATTTTTGTTACGAATAACCACATAGATTTATGTAGATGATGCTTGCTTAGTTTTGTTATTAACCGTTGGGATCAAGCAAACTCACAACTTGTGTTTCATAATAGGGAAGAGGTCCCTTTTTGAGGCACAGTTTACTACTCCAATATATAGGTCTACATTTTATAGAAACTATACTTAAGATATGTGTTTGGATTTGTTGATATTCTAGAGATAATTTGTTGATATTTTAGAGATAATTAGCTGGTTTAAGGCTAGAAATTAGTGGCTGAATTAATGGGATTTTATTGCTTAGAGAATAAATGGATTTTCTTTGACTTAAGGAGATGATTAGGGTTGTACTTTCTTATATATTCTCTACTATTCATAAAAGATCAAGAAAGAATTACTTTTCCCTTTGATTTTCTTCATGGTATAAGAGTCATGGCTCACTTTTTTTGCCCATTCAAATTAGTCATAAATAGGCTGTTGTTTGGTGATGATTGATTAGAGAAACAAACTCCTCGTCCTCTAGCAATGATTTCAGCAGTTCGATTGTGACTAATCTCGATGCTACAATGTGAAACACACAATGCAGTGGTAATCTTTTGGCTCGATTTTGCTCTTTCAATTGACGAGATCACAAGTTGAATGGCGAGAATTACCTAGAATGGGTGCAAACAATAAAATTGGCCATTGATGGCAGAGGAAAAATTGGCCATTTGATTGGAGAGATAACATGGCCAACTTTAGATGATCCAAATATGGCAATATGGAGGTCTAGAAATTCTTTGGTTACAGCTTGGTTGATTGATTCAATGGAACTTGCAATTGGAAAACTCCATATGTTTTCCCAATAACAAAAGATGTATGAGATGCGGCTTGAGGGAGGTATTTGGATATTGAGAATTCTCCTCAATTTTTTGAACTAAAAACAAAGTTGTGGAAGGCCAAGCAAGGAGATCACGATGTTCCTTTGTTTCATAACTAACTTCTAACCTTATGGTAGGAATTGGACCTATATTATGAAGAAGAATGTCAATGTCCGAATGGCAATTCCATTGTAGTTAATCTAGATTGGTTTCTACATCAGCTGGATGTCAAAAACACCTTTTAATTTTAAAGAAAAGGTGTACAGGATTTAGTGAAAGCTCTGGAAAAAGGATAGATAAGCTAAGAAAATCTTTATATAGGCTAAAACAATCACCGAGGGCATGGTTTGACAGATTCACAAGATTTGTATAGTCTTAAGGTTTCTTACAAGAGTAGTCTGGTCATATTCTATTCATAAAAATTTCTGCAGAAGGGAGGATTGCAGTTCTGATTGTGTATATAAACAACATTATCCTCACTGGTGATGATTATGAGGAAATGAAAATTTTGAAACAGAATCTCTCAAACAAGTTTGAAATTAAATTCTTGTGATCTCTTTGATATTTTCTCAAGATGGAAATTGCTAGATTTAAGAAGGCATAGTAGTCACCCACTGGAATTTTATCTTGTATCTTTTAGAAGAAACTGGGGTGAGTGGATTTAAACCATTAGATACTCTTATGGAATTTATTTTAAAGCTTGGGGAAGTGAAGGAAGGAAGCTCTAGGAAAAGGATTATTCTTCAAGAAAAAGTGATAAAAAAAGAGTTGAAGTCTACACTAATGCAAGCCGGATAGGGTCTATTAGCGACAGAAGGTCTACTTCTAGGTATTGTACATTTTTATAAGGAAATCTAGTAACCTGGAGGAGTAAAAAACAAAGTGTGGTGGCCAGGAGTAGTGTGAAGGTAGAATACGGACAATAGCTTAATAAATTTGTGAAATAATCTGACTTGAAAGAGTAATGGAAGAACTTAAGAAACTGGTGGAGGTCCTAATGAAGTTATGTGATAATAAATCAAACTACCGATGTTATCACTTATCTAGTTCAGCATAATCGGACAAAACATATGAAAATTAACAAGCATTTTATAAAAAGTAAGTTGAAAGTGGACTCGTACCATTTGTATCTACAAGTTGTTGATGTCTTCACTAAAGGTCTATTGAGGCAGAATTCTGAGTTCTTTGTAAGCAAGTTGGACATGATCAATATTTATGCATCAACTTGAGAGGGAGTGTTGAAATTCTAGAGATAATTAGTCGGTTTAAAGTTAGAAATTAGTAGCTGAATTAGTTGTATTTTATTATTTAGAGAAATAAATAAAATTTCCTTGATTTAAGGAGATGTTCAGGATCATACTTTCCTATATATTCTCTGTACTTTTCATTGAAAGATCAAGAAAGAATTATTTTTCCATCTGATTTTCTTCAAGATTTGTAGACATCAACTAAACATACATGTCTTTGATTTTTATCCTGAAATTTTGCAAGATTGAGAAAATTAATTACAATAAACATTGGAAAGGTTCCATGAAATTGCCAGAGGATGCTTGCCAAAAATCACTTTTGAAGGCAATATGCATATGCATATTTGTTTCATTTTCTTGTTAGGCATGTACGTCTGTTGCTAAATGATTCACTTGCACGAACACAACAGTCTGTTTCTAAATGATTCACTTGCAGGAACACAATAGACGGTCACCTTGGTCTGTAATACAGGGGTACCATTCGCCACCTACCAACCATGTTCGCTGAGTAATCTTCATGGTGTTCTCCTATTTTCAAGAAAGCTTCCGGTGCCCTCAAGAAACATATTTACTATTGCGGATGTGTGCTCCAGACATGTCCCCATGCAGATGAATACATAAATGTTAAATATTCATTTCCCTCAAGCTTTGTGATCTTCTCAAAGCAAGGTTATCGCTATTCGTTTCCAGCCGTCTTTCTATCATCTTGATCTTTTCGAGGATTAAAGAATGCAGACGGTGGGTGGTAGGTGATAGGATTATGCTTCAATGACTATTGTGCGCTCACTCTTTTTTTCTCTAGTTTGTCGGTATCTTAACGTTGGAAACAATAATCAAAGAGACCCGTCAACTGTTGGATTACATAAAAAGCTAAGGAGGTTACCCCACATCAGATGTTGACGTCTCGGTGGAGGAAAGCTAAAGATCTTTTTGTCTTTGTTCTTTTCACTTCAGTTATATGGAATAATATTGTTATGCACAAATTTTCTTTCTTGACAATAATATTGGTTTCTTTCGTTCATGGTTAAGAATATATGCTTCTTACCTGCCTTGTGTAATCTTTGATAAAGCAACTTAGTTATGAACATAAATCTTCCACTTGTTCTTGAAATATGCCATATTAAACTTTGGACATACGATGTAATTTGCATTGTTATTGAAAAATCATGATCTACATTTGCTTTTATATCTTGGTTGTTTGTAGACTTGCTGATAGCTAAATAAAACCTTTATTCAGAAATATTTAGAGAGGAGTTTGGAATCTTCAATTTGTGTGGTTGATAGTCTTATTATGGATTTTTTTGGTTTCTTGATGGACCTCGCTGTATCTTACAGACAATGTTAAGAATAATGTGCCAAAATTCGAACATGAGATTCGAGTGTCCCATTAAGTTAGGCCACATGATGCTCTAATGGCTTGGTTCCAATGAAAAATCTGTCATTTTCGCTGAGTCCTTTCAAATGACCTTAAAGTAAAAGGTGATGTGAAACGCATATTAAATAAAAATCCAGTTGTGATGACAGTAGTATCTATGCGCACCAATCTGGATTTGAACGGTAGAAATCTGATTGCTCTTTTTGCCATGAAAATTTTCATTCATACATTTACGTACGTGAGATATTTCATAATGAGATAAAAGGATCTGTTCCTTCCACCTTTCTGGTCTGGGCTATTCCTTCCATTGATTTGATGTCTTCCTTCTCCCATCTCTTCTCTTTAATTTCTTAATCTCAGTTTCTAATCACCATTTGACTAAAGAGCATTTGATTTATATTATCAAGCAATTTTACTTGTTTTATATAATACATTTTTGTCCTAATACACAATGTGAAATAAACCTTTTTTTTTTTTCACAAGATATTTTAGGAGAGTTTCAATTATAAAAAGACGCTTTCAAGTTATTCATGTCCAGAAAAGCTCGTCTTTTGTCGAAGATATTAATAATTATAAGGTACGAACTAGTCATTCAACGGAGAACATATAACATCATTTGTTACGAATGGTTTATCTCAATTTGGTTATCTCAGCAACTGAAACCAATGTCTAACCTAACCTCGGTCTTACCTTTGATACTTCGGGAGCCATTGGGTTTTAATTTTTTTTCATGATTTTGATTTTCATTTTTATAAAAATCAAAATTTTATTCGATAGATATTTATATTTTATTACTAATATCAATAAATCCTAAATAAGAGTTGTAGGTAAATTCATTTTATTTTATTCTCTTATTTAATATCTATTAATGAACATTACAAAAAATTTATTAGATTTTTAAAAATTAACAAATAAAAATTTATAGAATAATATATTTATTAAAGTGGATAAAATTACAAATTTTAAAATTAATTTTTTTTAATTTTTAAATAATTAACTATATTTTGAAAATGTAATTCTAAAATATTTAAATATAAATTAAAATGTCTATTATTAATTGATTAAATTATTATATCATAACTTTTATGATATTAATAGCTGAATAACTAAGTATTTATCTAATTAACCAATTAAATTACAATAAAAGCGAAAAATAAAAGATAAATTTATTTATAATTTTCATAACTTATAAAAACATGAAGGCATTAAATAGAAACTCAATTAGACATATTTTGTAGTAAATTGAAGATAAAAACAAAAACAAAAATAGTAACATAATCAACTATATCTTTATTGTTCTATTGTTTGATTTCACTGTCATTATTTTGTTGTAATTTTTTATTTTTATTTCATGATTTTGGTTTCTAATCTTTATTTTTATGAAATAAAAGATTTGTTTAATTATTGTTGAGTTAGTGACCCAAATTCTTCCACATCAATCTAAATTAATAAATTTGTGGCTATAAATGTTAGCTTATTTATTAAGAAATCTAAGGTCAAACTTTTCAAGCCAAGCATTTAATGCTGAAATCATATGCAATATTTTCACTCATCTTCATCTGTAGAAGTAGCCAAACTTGGGTGAACCATATAAATCCTTATATGTCGCAATTTGAACAAATTCGTATTTGTATGAACACAATAGAGAATGCATAAACTTTCTGTGTATTCAATCAATATCAAGAAGAAGAGTCTTTGACTTATATACACTGCATAAATAAACTGCTCTCTAACTATTTCTTGTAACTATCTAACAAATTAACTGTACACTTAACAGTAACGATAACGAAGCTAATTACAAAAACTATCAGTAATTAAATTAAATAATTCCTTCATCCCCCCCTCAAGTTGGAGCGTGTAAGAAATCTCGTAAGCCCAACTTGACAAGAAACCCATGGAAAGCAGGAGCAGAGAGGGACTTAGTAAAAATATCGGCAAGCAGGGTAGACGAAGAAGTATGAAGTAAGGAGAGAAACCCCTGTTTTAATTGCTCACGAACGATATGACAGTCAATGTCCATATGCTTGGTACGCTCATGGAATACCGGATTGGCAGCAATATGGAGCGCCGCCTGATTGTCACAAAACAGAGATATAGGAAGAGAAACAGGGATTCGAAAATCCCTTAAAATATAAGAAATCCAGAGAAGCTCACAAACCACCGAACTCATGCTCCGATATTCGGCTTCGGCAGAAGACTTAGACACAGTAGCTTGCTTCTTGGATTTCCACGAAATTAAGGAAGAACCCAGAAAAACACAGAATCTAGACACAGATCGGTGAGTATCGCGACAAGCCCCCCAATCTGCATCACAAAATGCCTGAAGAACAAAGGACTGATTAGCTGGATAAAATAAGCCCAACGACGGACAACCCTTCAAATAACGCAACACATGGAGAGCCGCCTGCCAGTGAATCTCCGTCGGAGCTTGGACGAACTGACTAAGTTGATGAACAGCAAACGTGATGTCCGGGCGCGTATACCCTAAATACAACAATCGCCCAACCAGCTGACGGTATGGTTGAGGATCATCAAGAAGAGAACCATCGGATGCGCCCAAATGCAATCCCTTCTGTAAGGGAGTGGATACCGGTTTACAGCCCAATAAGCCAACAGATTGAATCAAATCCAACACATATTTTCGCTGATTAATGTACATGCCGAGAGTCGAACGTGCGATCTCAAGACCCAAGAAATACTTCGCATGACATAGATCTTTAATAGTGAACGTTTTATCTAAAAAAAAATTCACCTTCTGAATCTCCTCCTCGGAATCACCTGTTAAAAGCATATCATCCACATAGACTAGGATAAGCAAAAAACAAGAAGCAGTCTGAAAAGTAAATAAACAGTGGTCATGGGGAGACTGATGAAAGCCATAGCGTTGAAGTTGGAGAGTTAACTCCGCATTCCACTGTCGAGAAGCCTGCTTAAGGCCGTATAGGGACTTCTTCAACAAACAAACCTCATGCGGTGCCGCCTTGGAATAACCCTCAGGTGGACGCATATAAACCTCCTCATCCAAAAAACCATGGAGAAAAGTATTGTTAATGTCTAGTTGGTGTAAAGGCCAATTCTTGGCAGCAACAAGGGCAAATAAGATCCTCACGGTGACAACCTTGGCAACCGGCGAGAAGCTATCGGTGTAATCCTCCCCTTCAACCTGGTTATAACCTTTGGCCACTAACCGGGACTTAAATCTATCGATCTCTCCAGTAGGCTTCAACTTTAGTTTGTAGACCCACTTAGAACCAATGGCCTTTTTCCCTTCGGGTAACGCAGTAAGAACCCAAGTGTCATTACTTTTAAGAGCATCTAACTCAGATTGCATAGCCTGAACCCAATTAGGGTCTTGGCGAGCTTGCAAATAAGATGTAGGTTCAGTAATACTAGAGACATTGGCCAAAAAATCAATGTAGGAGGAACTGAAACCAGGATGTATAGCAAAGGGAAACGTAGGAGGAGTATGTGAGGAACTACGCTGCACAGGGAAACAAGGCACAGAGGGAGAAGACAAACTTACACGCGATACAAAATCGCGTAACCAAGAAGGCGGCTGGCGAACACGTATACTCCGCCAGGTAGAGACGGCAGGGGCAGAAAGATCAGGGGGACCAACATCAGGATCCATCGAGGTATCATGGGGCTCTGACAATAAAGTTGCATCTGTATCATGCGGAACTAAAACATCAGTAGCAGACAGCAAGTAAGGATCAGTATGCACAATAGTCGGTAATGGAGTAGAACAACTGGTAGATGAATGAGTATCCGGAGGCTGTTTAAACGGATACACAGACTCAAAAAAGGACACATCTCGGGAAACAAAGACACGTCTGCTCTGTAGATCATATAACTTGTACCCCTTCTGGCCGGAAGAGTGTCCAAGGTAAATACTCTGGAAAGAACGTGGTGAGTATCAGCAGCAAAACATAAACACCCAAAACACCTTAAATCAGAATAGCTCGGTGGATGTCCTAATAACAACTCATAAGGAGATGACCAATTAAGCAATTTACTTGGCAGTCGATTGATTGAAAAAATGGCATGCAAAATACTATGACTCCAAAACTCCTTTGGAAGACCAGATTGAAATAAAAGGGCTCGTGCCACTTGTAGTAAATGACGATGCTTCCTCTCCACAACACCATTCTGTTATGGAGTATACACACAAGTCCGCTGATGAAGAATGCCTCTGCTATTAAACACAGCTTGTGTATCTTTTCCTAAAAACTCTAAGCTATTATCACTCCGCACAAACTTTACAAGACCAATATACTGTCGTTGAATATAAACCAAAAATCGATCCAGAAGATGACTAACTTGCGCCTTGTGCTTCATCAAGAAAACCCAAGTACAACGACTATGATCATCAACAATAGTTAGAAAATAATGCGCCCCACAAATAGAAACTTCTTTATAAGGTCCCCAAATATCAACATGTAACAATTCAAAAGGTTTATCAGCTCGTGTAGAGCTGACTGGAAAAACAGTCCTAGCTTGCTTAGAGAGAGGACAAACTTCACACGAAAATTCTGTGTTATTCACAAACTGAGTACAATCACCAACATGTCGCAATACAGTATCAGAAGGATGGCCCAACCTCGTGTGCCATAACTTTCTATGAGCAAGTCTATTATGAACATTGCAAATTCGTTCCCCTTCGGGAGTAACAGAGGCAAAAGAGGAATTACAAAGTGCAGTATTACACAAAAAGGAATTATTGTCCAGAAAATATAGACTCTAGAAAACCTTGCCTTTAGCCACCGTCTGGTCAGTCTTCTGGTCCTGGAATAAACAATGTTCAGAATAGAATAAAGCATTGAATGATGACTGTCTGGTTAACTTGCTGACTGATACGAGATTATGACTGAAAGTGGGTACGTAAAAGACTGATTGCAGAGTAATCTTCCCATTCAAAACTATGTCACCTCTATATTGAACATCATTCACCTCCCCGTTAGGTAAGAACAGCTTTGTGATTTTGGCTACAGGGACCAATGACTGAAACAACGTTTGTCGACACATATATGCGAAGTAGCACCTGAATCCACAATCCAATTGGCAGTAGCTGGGATAGACTTAATAGCAGGATTCAAGTGAGACATACCTGCAAATTCAGT
This sequence comes from Erythroxylum orinocense, assembly GCA_025531955.1. Classification (NCBI taxonomy): domain Eukaryota; kingdom Viridiplantae; phylum Streptophyta; class Magnoliopsida; order Malpighiales; family Erythroxylaceae; genus Erythroxylum; species Erythroxylum orinocense. Next base: position 23,216,058 of record JANZLX010000002.1, read on the forward strand.
TTGTATCATGTTTAGGAGATGGGATTCTTCAGTTGACTTCCCCTTCAACAATCGTGCGAGTTCCTGCTGGATTAAGAGTGATAACAACGTTGCTCCATTCGGCATGTCACGCCTCTTTTCCATGTCCGGCTCAACTGCATCAACCATATGCACAGCCTTGGTTTTGTGTTGTCCTTTGCCAGCACCAGCTAGCTTAGCCTTTAACTCCGCATACCAGTCGGGATATCCATGCAATTTAAAACAGGTTTCCCGCTCATGACCATCCAAGGAGCAATAATCACAATGTTTATCTTCTTTGCGTTTAGTATCTTTCTTTATGGAACCATTTCTACTCACGTGATCTCCGTCGTAAGTTCCATTTCTATTATTTCTACCATCTTTCACTAACATCGCAACAGCACTAGCATCCTCGTGTAGCATATGCACCTGCCTCTGTTTTTCAACTCGGAACACAAGGGAATAAGCTTTGCTCGCAGAAGGGGGTGGATCTTGGGCCAAAATTTGACTTCGAATATGATCGAAGGATGAATTCAATCCCATCAAGAACTGGATTAGCTTGTTAGCATTATCGACATCCACTAGTCGTTTATTTATCCCACAATGGCAACCTTGACAGCTACAAACTGGTTTAGGCATAAGTTGCCCTAGTTCATCCCAATATCGATTGATTCGATTGTAATAGGCAGTTACCGAAGAATTGCCTTGTTCAACAGAATTAATCTCACGCTGTATGTGAAACAATTGCGGCAAATTACTTTCTCCATATACCTCTTCAAGCTTATCCCACAACATCTTCGCTGAACCACAAGTAATGTAAGATTCAGCAATCTCCTTCGAAACGGAATTAAGAATCCACTGTTTCACCATGCAATTTACTTTACGCCATGTTCTATATAACGCGTCGCCTGACGGTGGTGGTACAGTCCCATCAGTGAACCCAAGCTTGTCCCTAGCTTCTAAAGAGTTACGAATGGATATACTCCATGAATAAAAATTTGTATCTGTTAGCTGTGCGGTGACTAACATCATCCCAGGATGATCGGAGTTGTATAACTGATAACAATCCTCTGGAGACTGATCAGCGCCTGGCATACTCGTCCCCATATCGTTGTTATCTTTCAATCGTCGATACTACGGATCGTCTTCCGCTCTGATACCATGAACAAATTCGTATTTGTATGAACACAACAGAGAATGCAGAAACTTTCTGTGTATTCAATCAATATCAAGAAGAAGAGTCTTTGACTTATATACACTACAGAAATAAACTGCTCTCTAACTATTTCTTGTAACTATCTAACAAATTAACTGTACACTTAACAGTAATGATAACGAAGCTAATTACAAAAACTATCAGTAATTAAATTAAATAATTCCTTCACAATTTACTACTATTCTTGCTCAAATATATTTTACTTCTCACTCATCTTGATCTCGATCATGACTCAACTATTGCGTTATACCATAACAATTATTAATTATCAAATTAGTTACACTTTTATAAAAAGTAATACTTTATTTATTTTAATATAGGATGCAATATTTATACTAGAAAATCATAGTTTTTATTAAAATATTAAATAAAAATTATATAAATAATATGCATTTATTAGAATTTAAAAATAAATTTTTTACTTAAAAATAAATTTAATTGTATAAAAATATTTATTGATTACATAATCATCTTGATTAATTTTGGATTAAAAAATCAAATTTAAATAAAGTTATACTTTCAAAATATTTCATTTTGAAATAATTTTAAAAGTAAAATAAAATATTTATTATCAATTAATTCAATTACAATGAATATAAATTTTGTTACTATTAAATATTAAATAATTAGATAATATTTATTAAATTAATAAAAATCAAATTTTATTGTTAAAGCAAGATTCAAATTGTTAATTTAAAAATTGAAATAATATTCAGGAAGCTCGGAAAGGGAATCAAGGTAAAGCAAAAACAAAGTGGGAGAGGTAGAGGTAAGGCAGAGTTTATATGGTATTAGATAACAAGAAAAATACAAAAACGCAAAAAGCATTTTAAATCTTAAAATGTGAGTAGTCAGTAGATTACACAATGTTCTATTTTAGCCTTTAGGACAAAGCAATGTGTTGACTGATAAGAATCTCCCTTGCCTTCATTAACATTGCTTCTCTAATCCAAGTCATAGTATTACTCTATAAAATATGTTCCTCCAACTTGATTCTTTCAATCCAAATCACATAAACGAAGAAAATAAAGGTCATTCTAAATAACATACTTCTCATTATAACCTATTTATACCACAATATCTTGGTTGGCTTATGTCAGACTATAGCATAGGAGTACATGAAAGGCAAATACTAGATAGTTTCATCTTCATTATAGCATAGGTCACATCTTTTATCTGAAATACTAAATCTAATCCTACTCTTGATCTTTAGCTTCTTCAATATAATCAACCATAGGATGAAGGAAATTTTTAAGATGTTAATCTTGTCATACCAGATTATACCAATGCACTTTCTGTTCAGGTGGAAAATAGTTTTGTAGCCAAGATTGATTTGTAAATATTTGAGATCTATTTCTGAGCAGTATCAGCTTTATCCTAGATAAGTATTAGAGTTGACAGCCTTTCCCTTATTTAAGAGAATCTCCTACTAGCATGATTGGTCAGTTCCAATTAATTTCATCCATGACAACTTTCACTCTAGAATTATCCAGATAGGAAGCTCTCCAGATATTATAATTATGCAATAGAAAGAGAGGGTCAAACTCATATCAAATATCAAACCAAAACTAAGCATTCCTTTCATTACCTATAATACATTTAAAATTCTTATAGACCATATTTCTAAACTGCAATTTTTTTCTTGAGACTTCATAAGGTGTTAATTTTGAATGTAGTGTGTAACACGAGCCTTAGTTTTAGTTACACACCTAGGATCGAACATGAAAAGGGAAGAAACAAAGAGAACATGAAAAAATACTTGATTTCACTTTCATAACTTCAATTAAGCTTTTTGCAGCCAAAATGATCCCATTTTCTTGGTAACTTTTACGTAAGTTGATCATCAAGATTTCGTTAACATCTTTCTGTAACTTTCTTAATACGTGAACCTCTTAACAGGCCAGAGAATCCAAATGTTTACAATTTGCTTAATTAACTATATGAGACCTTAACCCTATATATATTCCATATTGGGCTTTTCAATCACATGCCCAATACAGATCTAAGTCATGCTGATTAGGTCCATTTTTTCGTCAAACTTTAGCCCATTAACTCAGATCATTTATTGGGCTACTTTACTATCTTTAACTGAATCAAATTTGTTTCGTTTAACCTTAAATTTATTAAAATCGTGAAAATATAGTTACTTGTTGCACAATATTTGGAAAATTTCTAACATATGTAAATATATAGGCTTTCCCATCACATGCCCAATACAAATTTGACTCACACTAATTATAGTCCATTTTTTTCGTCGAACTTTTCCATTAACCCAGATCATTTATTGAGCTACTCTATTATCTTTAACCGAATCAAATTCCATTCGTTTAACCTAGAATTTATTAAAATCATGAAAACATAGTTAATTGTTGCACAATATTTGGAAAATTTCTAACATTCTCCCCTTTGGATAGTAATTAATTAATATAGTTGCAATAATTACAAAATTAGTAAAAAAACGATTAAGTCAAATTAGTGTATAGGTTGGCCAAGTTTAGAAAAAAACCATTTGATCTAAAGATAATGAAAGTCCATCATTTCGTATCTTAAGGCTTTCAATATCGAAAAATATCAAATGCATGTGTTATGTGTGACACAAATCTAATACAATCACGCATATATATTATCTCATTAACATGAATGAGAAAATGGAGTATGGCAAACTAGAATGATACTTGTATGATTTGAAATGTATCATCTTTCTATTTGTAGGTCTCAATTTCTCTAAACTTTATGCTAAATAACATTAAACAAAACGCTTATAGTAGTAAACACTTATATCCTTTATGTCATGTCAAAATTCATTGGATTTATATGTATCTATACGTGTCCTAATGACATAGACTCAAGATCAATCTGTATATATATTCTCAATGACCTTTTTATTAAGACAACATTTATGACTGAGAGCAAAATGATGATCATCTTTATTTATAAAACATTGTCATAATACATGAAAAACATACAAATTTACAAGGAGCAAATACAGTGATCCCTAACTAACAATGTTTAAGTAATTCAATACACCTATACTATATACATGTCTCTCAAAAACATGTGAGTGAAGTCCTTTAGGCAAAGGATCAACAAGCATATCCTCATTTCTCAAATGCTCCACCTCAATGTCACCTTTCAGGATTAACTCCTTTATAGTTAGATACTTGAACCCCAAATGCTTAGATCTTGTGATGTTCTTATTACTATTATTGAATAACACATCAAAAAGGTTATAACAATATAATCGAACGGGTCTAGCCACTGAATCAATCACAGATAACTCAAAAATTAAGTTTCTGAGCTAAGCTGCCTATGTAGTAGCCCCGTAGTATGCCACAAACTCTGTATTGCATAGTCGAGGAAGTCGCTAGGTTTTGATTGACACTTTTCTACAATATTGCACCATCTGCTAACATAAAGATATATACTGATGTGGATTTTTCGTCATCCAGACATATAGCAAAATTTGAATCTGTATATCCTATAAGGTTTAAATTGTTGACCCTTCTGCATGTCAACATATAATGCTTAATTCCTTTAAGTATCCCATCACTCGTTTGATTGCATACTAATGGTTCATACCTGGATTAGCTAGATATCGACCCAGCAGTCCAATAACAAATACAATGTTTGGTTTAGTGCATATCTGGGCATACATTAGGCTACCATCAGCATTAGAATGTAAGAAATTCCTCATAGTCTCTCTCTCTAGATCATTCTTTGAACACTGTGCCAAAGATAATCTCTCTCTATGAGAGATATGTGATGCAGCAAGTTTACAATTAGTATTAAAACTTTACAGCACTTGCTCAACGTATGCATTCTATGAGAGACCTAATGAGTGTCGAGACCTTTCCTGGTGAATCTGAACACCTAAGAAAAAAGATGCTTCTCCAAAGGTCCTTTATGTTAAAATGCTTGGCAAAAAGTTAATTAACCTCATGTAACATGGTCAATTCATTTGATACGAGCAAGATATCATCCAAATACAAAAGTAGAAAGATAACTTTGCTCTCACTTACCTTATAATACAAGCATCTTTCAACTTTATCTTCTACAAAGCCAAAAGAGGTAACAATCTCATCAAACTTAAGGTACCACTATCTAGAAGCTTATTTCAAATCATATATTGATTTCCTCGGTTTATAAAAATTGTCAGGCTTTTCTTGATCTTGAAATCCTTCAGAATGTTCTATATAGACCTCTTCATAAAAGCCTCCATTCGGGAAAGAGGTTTTAACATCCATCTGATATAGCTCTATATCATAATAAGCTACCATTTTCATATTCACTCTGAATGCATCCTCTAAGGATGCTGGAGAAAAGGTAACATGAAAGTTATTTTCTTCTCTCTAAGTGAACCCTATAACAACCAATTAAGCTTTAAACCGCTCAATTTTACCCTGAGAGTCCTTTTTGGTCTTAAAAATCCGCGTACAACTAATAAGTTTGCAATTTTGAAGCAAATCAACAAGCTCTCATACCTTATTATGCTTCATAGATTACATCTCATCTTTTATTGCATCCCACCTTAAGTTTGCAGGGGTTCCACAAATAGCCTTTGAAAAAGTAACTGGATCAATAACATGTCCAATTTCATAGTCTTATTTATCCAAATAGACTATGTAATCAGACGAGGTACCAAATCTTCTCACACTAGTGAATCTTTTTAATTAAACTGGTTCTTGTACCTCAGGAACCTCAGTTTGTATAGGTATGGGTTTCTGCTCTTGTACCGGCATGGTACTAAGACCATAATCCACTGATTCTGAATGTATGAGTGATGGATACAAAATAACTATAGTACTCTAATGTCATCTGAAGGGTGAGAAAAGCCACCCTCATCATAGACATCATATTCCATAAACATAATTGTTTGTGATTCAATAATTCTAGACCCTTCTCTATAGGAAAATATGTAGCCTTTAACGTGGGTAGGATATCCAACAAAATAACGAGTAGAACGATAATGCAATTTATTTTCATAAGGATTTTATATAAATGTACCTCAACAGGGCAGCCCAATCTCGAATGTGGGCAAGGTTAGGCTTCCAACCTTTCTAGAGTTCATATGGAGTCTTCGATATCAATTTGATTGGGACTCTGTTAAGTATATACAAGGCAGTTTTTATGGCTTCACCTCAAAGTAGTCGAGTAGGCTAGTACTACTCTACATTAACCTCATCATGTCCTTTATAGTACGATTACACCTTTTGGTGACACCATTTTGCTCAGGACCACTTGGCATATTGAACTAGGCCACTATTTCACATGATTCCACATATCTGGCAAATGGACCCTTTTCTGATCCCGAAACTTCCATGCCATTATATTCTCCTCCACCATCAGATCTAACAATCTTAATAGATCTTCCTAATTGATTCTCTACCTCAGCCTTAAAGATCTTGAATTTCTCAAGAACTTCATGACTTTCTTTAACTAAGAAAACATAACTACAACAGGAATAGTCATTTATAAAAGTCATAAGATATCTAGAATTACATAATGTGGCTATATAAGGTCCATAAACATTTTTATGTATGAGATCTAATAAGCCAGAAGTACAAGTTGATCCCCTTTTTCTTTATTTTTAGTCAATTTACCCCTACAATAGTTAACACATATTTCTAGATCATCAAAATCTAAAGTTGGGAAAATGTTTTCCTTAATCAATCTCTCAATTATATCTCTAGAAATGTGACCCAACCTTTTATGCCACATGTATAACTTAACCTTTATCAAGTTTCCTTTTAGTAACCATACATCTCGTGAGGGTTAAGACACATTCTATACAATCCATATGACAAGAAGGCATTACCAACAGGTTTCTTATTGAAAGACAACTATACAGCAGAGGTATCAATAACAAAACTATATCCTTTTTATCCAAAATCAATATAGAGATCAAGTTTCACCTAAAAGAGGGTATATAAAATGTGTCATGTAAAACAAGAACAAACCTTGTATTATGGTCCAAACACACATCCCCTACAAACATTACAAAAGTTTTTTCATTATTGCTAACGATCAATTTTTCATCCTCTTTATTTGGCTTTCTCCTGCGTATAAATCCTTAACAGTTCCTTTTTTTCCTTCTAGGACTTATATTTTTGGCGATTGGACTTTTGTGTCCATTCTTATTACAGAAGAAGCATTTCATACTTTTAACATCCACAAGACCTTTGGCAATATTAGATTGACCGATATTCATACTAGGAGAAAGTTTAGATTTCTTACCTTTAAACCTCTTAAGCTTTACCCTTTCTTTTCCCTTGTTCGCTAGTAGGGTCGTATGAGCAGTATTCTTTAGCTTCTCCTTTTCAGCAATGTATCAGGAAATCAAAGCATTAAGTCCCAAGCCTCATCCTACAAATTGTATGTAGTAATCTGAATACCAAACTCTGGAGGAAGTGTATTCAAAGCTTGGTGTACAATATAGGCATCAACAATGATGATGTTCAACACCTTTAACTTACTTTGGAGATGTACCATTATGATAATGTACTCCCTCACTCTCCCTTCTCCAATGTACCTCATGGATAATAATTCTTTCATCAAAGTACTTATCTTTTCATTGGAATATACCATGTACCTCTGGGAGACATTGTTTAGAAAGTCTTTGGCTATGTTAGTTTTTGATATGGGATTGATCTCTTGATGGTCAGATAGGACATCATGTTTGACCTCTCCCAGGCTACAAATATTGCTTTAGCATCTAAAATATATGATGTGGGTGTAAATGGCCTGTCCCTCATTATATTCATATTGATGTCTGCCATTTCCAAAGCAAACTCCACACCAGTTGAGGTTTCAATAGTGACACTATTATTATTTACATAAAAGGTAACTGCAAAATTGACATTGTAATGTTTAGCACAAATGTAAGATAACGGCAACACTCAAAGCCATAAATAGTATATGTACCAAGAATCTCATCATACATATTATGAAGCACTTGTGGGATGAATACATAATACATGAAAATAAAACCTTCACATAAAAGCGATCAGAGTAAACACCACTAACTCTTATGATTCTACCACGAGTGGATGAATAAATCACTCAAACAATGGCTTCCTCCTTCTAATGCCTTTATGAAAATCTCAAAATATCATATAAAACTAACACCTGTAGGCAAAATAGCCAAACATAAGACTAGGGACATCCCCAAACATGCAAGCAAAATGATTCAAATACTAACTTGAAAGTCTAATGTGGGGACTACATTCTTATTAGTATCTAAGCGGATCCACAAACATAAGAGATACATTTTTATATCTTCATATTCTATATGAGCATATAATCTGTGATAATGTACCATCAATAAATGCAAAATTCATATGCACATTCTCATTATCACATATCAGTGCTCAAAACATCATTTATTCCCTATATTTGAAAATTAACCAGAAGAACAATCTCAATCTAAGTAACTATCATACAACACCAAATAATTTTCGTACCATATGAGATACCAAAACCTCATGCACTTCTCACATTTGAAGTTTGAAGCATGAAAAGTCACTTAAAAATGGCTTTAATATCCTTTAGTTGATTTTTGTGAAGTTAACCCTTATTTATTACCAATGTAATAAATCCATTAAAAAGAACTCACTTTCTGAATTCATCAAACTTGAAAACTGGCCCAAAATGACCTAAGATACCATTCGTGAATTCTGAAAATTTTGAGCTTTTTTGTCTTGTAATGTGCTAACGTCAGCATCTATTGTAGTGCTAACGTCAGCAACATGATAGGAGTGCCTTAGCATTGTGCATGGCTGATAGTTGTGCATCAGTGTGTGTTTTTCTAAGTATTTGGCGTGTGTTTCTTGCATAATAGGTTAGTATTATTGTGTTTTAGGACTTGTTTTGTGTGTTTTTGTTTAATTTGATCTTCATGGTTGTTCTTTTGTGTTTGATATTGGTTTAGGGTAAGAATTAATCATTTTGATGTAGAAATGGAGGCTGGACACCTTTGTGATTGAGCTAGGGACCAAGAGAAGAGAAAAGAAGTGGAGCTGTTAAAGAACAAGAACCTACGACCGTGGGGAAGGGCATGTTTCCCACGATCGTAGGAAATCTATAAAGAAAGTTTATGTCACATTAACCCACGATCATGGGATGCTTAGCCCGAGGAGTCATGCAAGTTTCACTTATTTTTTTAGGATTTTATGATATATAATGTCACAAATCCCTAGGGCTGAAGGGTGTTATGGAAACTAGCCTCCAGAAACTAAAAGACAGATTGAGAGCTTAAAGATAGGTGGAGAATCAAGGATTTCATTCCCAATTGAACAAAGAGTATTCCATCATCCAAAATTTCCATATTTGAGTAAAGAAGAGGAGTAGCTCGTCCCGTCTAGTTCTTATTTTAATTTTTTCTCTTCTAGCATGTTTATCATGGATTGTTTGGTTGTTAGGGTTGTTAATGACATTATGATTGGCTAAAATAATTTTTTAAGGTTTGTTCTTTGAATATTTGTGAACCTTCGGTTGTTGATTCAATAATGCAAATGTTTTTGTTATTTATTGAGCTCAAACCTTGCAACAAATCGAGAAAGCGAGCTTGGTGATCTGTTTTAAATGTACAATGAGAGTTCACATTTAATAAACCTATAAATAATAAGTTATCGATTTATTAGGAAGAGATTTCAGTGGATTGATACACTACTTATAGGATAGCTTCATATCTAGTTGAATGTTTAGGAAAAGCTTTGCATATCGAGAGACCCCAAAGTTAATCCTAATTTATTTAACTAGTGACATTTAGTTGCATCTTAAGAGAGGGAAGCTAAAATTTTAGGAAATCTTGGCCCAAGTATAAACTGAATCAATTAACCAGAGGGGAGCAAATAAGGATAATGATAAGTCCTAATTCTGAATTTTAATTTTCTCCAAGTTTTAGTTTACAATTTTGGTTTAGGTTGTGTTATTTCCTTTTATCTTTAGTTTGTCTTTATTTTACTTATCTTTCTGAATTTAAATTTAATTAAATCAGTTTCTTAAACAAAGAACAACCTAAATTAAGTGATGCCTAAGCACAATCCTTATGGGATTGATATACTCTTTTTACTACAAGTTACAACCTGTATACTTGTGGTTTTGAGCATAAAACTGGTAGTTTGGTTTACATTTAATAAGTTTTTGGCACCGTTGTCGGGGATTATTTGTTTAGCATCTTTTTTAGTTTGGGTTACTTTGATTTAAGAGTTTTTTTGATACTTTTCCTTGCATCTTTACAGGTGCATAAATATAAGGAACACACGAAGGACTATTGAATTTCATGACGAAGAGTTATTAGATATCACAAGGCACGAATGAAAGTTGAGAAGAGCATCTATAGGGAGCTTGAACAAAACACTAACCGTTAAACACTTGAGAGAAATGAGTGAAACCGTGAGGAAGATTCATTATGCATTTATGCTTATCTTTGAGTGATAGTTCCATAAATTGAGTTTGCTTATATACACTAATGAAAAGTAGTCATGATATGTGTAATAGCTTGACATTTGAGTTGGCCAAACTTTGAGGGATTGAATGCTTTGATCTTTGTGAAAATGAAATGATGGAATTGATTGGTTCTGTTTGATTTTGTTTGAGGACAAGCAAAGATTTAAGTGTGGGGAAGTTGTTAGTTGTGCATTAGTATATGTTTTTCTAAGTATTTAGCATGTGTTTCTTGCATAATAGGTTAGTATTATTGTGTTTTAGGACTTGTTTTGTATGTTTTGGTTTAGTTTGATCTTCATAGTTGTTCTTTTGTGTTTGACATTGGTTTAAGGTAAGACTTGATCATTTTGGTGTAGGAATGAAGGGGGACACCTTTGTGATTGAGCCAGGGACTAAGAGAAGAGAAGAGAAGTGGAGCTACTGAAGAATAAAAACCCACGACCGTAGGAAAGGGCATGTTTCCTATGATCATAGGAAATCTATGGAGAAAGTTTCTGTCACATTAACCCACGATCATGGGAATCATAAGGATAATTCCCACTATCGTGGGATGCTTAACTCGAGGAGTCATGTGAGTTTCACATATTTTTTTGGGTTTTATGATATATATAATGTCACAAATCCCTAAAGTTGAAGGGTGTTATGGAAACTAGCCTCCAGGAGCTAAAAGACAGATTGAGTGGAGAATCAAGGTTTTCATTTTCAATTGAGCAAAGAGCATTCCGTCATCCAAAATTTTCAGATTCAGGCAAAGAAGAGGAGGAGCTCGCCTCGTCTAGTTCTTATTTCAATTTTTTTTTGCTTCTAGCATATTTATCATGGATTGTTTGGTTGTTAAGGATGTTAGTAACATTATGATTGGCTAAAACAATTTTTTTGGGTTTGTTGTTTAAACTATTTGTGAACCTTCGGTTATTGATTTAATAATACAAATGTTTGTGTTATTTATTGAGCTCAAACCTTGCAACAAATTAAGGGAGTGAGCTTAGTGATCTATGTTAAATGTACAACGAGGGTTGACATTTAATAGACCTATAAATAACAAATTATCGATTTATTAGGAAGAGATTTCAATAGATTGATACACTGCCTATAGGATAGCTTCATATCTAGTTGAATGTTTAAGAAAAGCTTTGCTTATTGAGAGATTCCAAAGCTAATCATAATTTATTTAACTGGTGACATTTAGATACACCTTGAGAGAGGGTAACTAAAATTTTAGGAAATCTTGGGCTAAACATAAATTGAATCAATTAACTAGAGGGGAGCAAATAGGGATAATGACAAGTCCTAATTCTTAATATTGATTTTCTCCAAGTTTAAGTTTACGATTTTGGTTTAAGTTGCATTGTTTCCTTTTACCTTTAGTTTGTCTTTATTTTACTTATCTTTTTACATTTGTTTTCTTAAACAAAAAATAACCTGAATTAAGTGGTGCCTAAGTACAATCCTTATGGGATCAATATCAGCTTTTTACAAGTTACGACCCGTATACTTGCAATTTTGAGTGTAAAACTAGTAGTTTGGTTTATATTCAATAAGTTTTTGACGTCGTTAGCATTGTGCATAGCGAAGGATGGCAAGTGCATTACACACGCCTATCACGACGCATCTCCAATTTGGTATAGTGTGAGATACACCCACCTCACTTGCACAAATGCGCGCCCAACCTTCATGGTGCGTGTGGTGCACATGTCATAAGTGCAAATGGGCCTACTGACGCTAGCGCATGTGCCAAACAAGTTTCTCTCCCCTTACTGAAAATGGAAAATTCTAGTGAGTTTTGGGTATGATTTTCACACTCCGAAGCTTGTTTTAACTCGTTTTTTCAATGTTATACTCAATTCACCTCAATTCAAGCATCAATACGCAATTAAAAACACAAAAATGGGTTGATTTCTCTGATATCCTTATGGAGAAAATTCGAAAAATTTGCGTTTATGTTCAGTCGATCATGTAACTGCTTTGATATCAAGTGTAGTGCATAACACAAGCCTTAGTTACACTCCCAAGATTGAACATGAAAGGGAAGACACAAAGAGAACAAGAAAATTACTAATTTTTCTTTCATAACTTCAGTCGAGCTTTTCGAACCCAAAACGATCCCTTTTTCTTGACAACCATTACAAAAGTTGATCACCAAGATGCCATTAACAATTTTCTACAACTTTCTTAATATGTGAACCGCTTGACGAGTCAAAAAATTTGAATATTTACGATTTACTTAAACACTAACAGATGACTTTAACCTTATATATATAACTTTTATATTAAACTTCCCCGTCACAAGCTCAATATAGGTTCTTGCCACATTGATTAAGGTCCATTTCTTTGTCAAACTTCAACCCATTAACTCAAATCTTTTATTCGGCTCTTTTATTATCTTTAATCAAATTAAATTCAATTCCCTAAGCCATGAATTTATTAAAACCGTGAAAATGTAATTAATTGTTGTCCAATATTCAGAATATTTCGAACATTAAACTGAACATTCTATTTTGATGATCGTTGTGGAAGAGTAATAAGTTAGTTTGCACAAGCAGCCATTGGCATTCAGAATTGTGTCGACTATTAGAGAACTACTTTGTGAGAGGAGCCTAACACTCCTACCTTTGCACACTCTTGGTCAGCTGTTAAACCGTGGCCCCGTAGACATATGGCTTCAGAAAATAATAAATGTTAAGTAACACCCGATGAACAAGATAGGTTCATCAGCCCATAAAGATCATGAATTTCTTCCACTAGTAAGAGTCAAATGCAAACCATGAAGCAAGATAACAACAGTTATTGAGAAAGAGATGCAAAAGAGACAAGATGTAGAAGGAAATGTATACAGGTTTCTGTTCTTGTAGAGAAACGGTAGTATAGGGATTTTACACGACTGTAAGCACGCAGCATATTTCTGTTGATGCAATCTTTCAATCATCTGGAGGGAAGTCCTCATCCGAGGCATTTTCAAGAAAGCAACCAACCGTTTTCCTCAAAATGCTAAAAGTTTTATCATCCTGTGTTTTAATAACACAAGTAAATAAAAATATGATTTCCAACTTGGGAGTCAGTTTAATAATCAAGTTTACCTGCTTTCTCTTGCTTAATGACTCCTTCAAATTAGCAATTCTATCAGCGTATGCTTTCTCATGCTCAGATATCATGCTTTTTTCTTTTTTCCCTGGCCCCCAAAAGATTGACGCAATTATTTTCACCACAGTAAAAGAAGGGTCTAGTTGTACAGCACTCACTTAATTGTTCATAACGCATCAACATTCTTTCCTTGTCTTCCTCGAATTTGCCAAGAATGTCTGTTGATGGATGTACAATTGAGATTAAAATCATCAAACAGCACTCACATCAAATGGAGTAGAAGTTGACATCAATCTAAAAGGACAATGTATGAATAATGGCATAGTTCCCATTCTTGAGTATTTCTAGTAAAAAAGTACTTGTTTTTTAATGAACCTCTAAGAGTGCAGATTCCACGCTTGAAATGGTTAAATGGGCGTCAACATAACTATTGACAGCTGTAGCCAGTGAAAGTTAAGTTTCTACAGGTGCTACAATAGGCAGATGAGACACTCGACAGCTAACCACTCCAAAAGTATGATAAAAGAGTAAATGACCAGATTTATTGAAGACAACCTAAATGATCATAGTTGAGCATTAACAGTAAAGTTGCAAATCATAGGACATGGAGCTGGGCAAAAGCACCTTTTAGGCCCACCAGATGAGCTTCTTTGTCCTCGCAAAACTTCTCATATTTCTCTTTAAGCTTAGCAGTCTCGTTCTTTAAACAATTTTCACACTGCACTAACAAAAAGGGTTGACCAATTAGTTGTTAAAAATTGAAATAAATATTTAATCCATTAAGCACCCGATTATGTTCGACTTTCACATGCTTCTCTACAAACCTCCTTTGAGCTCTTTAAAAGCGCCTTGGCAAAACTTTGCCTGGCAATTAAAAGTAACAGAAACGTAATGACCAGATAATATGGGGAAAACTATGCAAGAACATCTATCTAGTTACTAGTTTACCTATCCTTCTCTATTTTTGACTTCAAGTCGGCAATCATTAGCTTTACCTCAGACGCTACGCTGCCACCAAATTGCAATTTCTTGTCATAAGATAATAATGCATATTTATATACAAATTTGAATTTCCTGTGGAACCATAACAAAATCATTTCAGATCGTATCAATATATACACTCAAGAGTTTACACACCAAAGGCTAGAGAAACGCAGTCTTTGAAAATCCATCTAGTCTCGCAAAATGACACTAAATCAACTGAGAACCGAATCGCAGGAGTCAGATGTGATCAGAACCGAGTCAGCTCACCTAAAAATCGTTTCCTCGTTCTTCTTTCGACCGTTCTTCTGCGCTTTCTCTCTGATCTGGTGCAGCGCCGACATTATCCCCTTTATATCACTGCAATATCATCTCGCTGTTCATTTAACGTACGGGAAAAGATGAGAAATGTCACTATGATCAGAAGAAGAACCTGGAGAGATCGACATCGATATCTACACCGTCTTGGATACGGAATTTGGATTCCGAATTTCCGATCACCAACTCGGCGATCCGTTTCTTGGAGCTTCTTCTGGGCCGGGACATTGAAGGTCAAGTGTTTTTGGCGCGCTTTTTCAACTACTAATGTTCCTGATATTCAAATTTTTGGCTGAGCTATTTTAATATGATGGTAATGATCTTGTGCAGCCGTATACTAGATAGTAGATACTAATTCTTCCAGTTGAGCAAATAGTGGATCGCAACGTGGCAACATGATCATTTGGATGTAGTGTAGTTTATGCAAGCTTAATCATGAGTCATGATATACAAAAGTGTAGTCAAAATTGTAAGCTGAAAATAATGTCATTGCTTTCTCCACCACCCCACCCACTCTCTCTCGGTCTCTCAGTTCAGATCTATATTTTGCAGGCGTATCACACGCCTTCCACGTTCTCACCTATTCCTTATGGCTCATTTTTCCTTTTACCCTCTCACCTTTTCACTTTCGGTTAAGAATTTCTCACTGTTCAAACCTGCACAGTAATAAGCATCGGAGTAATTATCTTTTGATTATTTAATCTCACAAAAATGCATGATTGACTTAAAAGAACTCGTTAAAATCTAAATAACAAACTGGTTTGGGTGAGCCCGCCCTAAGGTTTTGTCTCCTCTGGTGCACAAGGTGATCCCTAGCCTTTTGTGGGGATTGCGGGAGTCGAACCCAGGACCTCAGAGTTTTGTCTCTTCTAGTGCGTAAGGTGATCCCTAGCCCTCTGTGAGGAATGCGAGAGTCGAACCCAGGACCTCAGGGTTTTGTTGAGTGCAAGACCCACGCCTCGCTGGCTCCCATTTCTTGGCGCTTGCCGCTCGCTTTTTTCCCTTGCCCTTATCCGACCGGGCAACAAGCTCTCCCCCCTTTTCCTTCTTCCTGCTTTGGTCCGAGGGGCAGGGCGGTCGATCGATAACCCGAACGGTCTTTTTCCTCTTAAGAGGTGGTTCAACCTCTTCTATGATGACTGCTAGTCCTTCACTAGCCGATCGGGTCATCTTTGTTGGCTGCTTGGATGTAGCTGCCAGAGCAAGCATTGCAGACGACTCGAGAACAGTAGGCCGAGCGACATCCAGTTCGGGAACAGTTGGCTGAGTCACAACCGCGCCGGTCTCCCTTTTCTTGTCCTGCCCTTTTGTCTTGGAAGAGGGCTTGGCAGTTTTGCGCTGACCTCTGGAGGAGCTGGAGGATCCGGCGAAATCACTGACCCTTGCCATGACTGCACAACAATACAAACAGGTCAGACATTGAAAATAATACTTGAGAATGCAGTAAGCGATTAAATTACAAAGAATCGACCAGGAGAGGCTGTTTCTTCTCCTAGCCCGTTAATTCGGGGCGAGGGGTCAATTAAAAACGAATCAGCCAAGGCCCCTCCACGGTACCCCAGGATGAGTCGATCGAAGTCGTATCGACCGAGCGCCTTAATGCGGTCGACCACCTCCTATTCCTCCCTGCTAAAGAGTAGACTCGAGATGTCGTTCCATCGCTCGGCTAGGGGATACCTCCACAGCCTGGACTCAAAGGGTGATCCTGGGGGTCTCACGAAGAAATACTTCGTCCGCCAAGCTTGGACTTTAGCAGTGGTTCCAGCAGGACGATAGCGGGCGTCTCTATACTGGAGGTGGGGGACCCCAGCCTCGGCGCTCGAGCTTTGGTTCATCCGCAAGAAGTGGCGCATAATGCCAATCGACAGAGGACATCTGAACTGATGACACAGCAAGGCCAGACCATTAATAAACCTCCAGTCGTTCGGAGGAATCTGGCTCGGCCTCAGTTGATAGGCGCGACACACCTCGTCAATGATCGGGGCATATGGGAGCT
>JANZLX010000002.1:23233193-23245958 GCA_025531955.1 Erythroxylum orinocense
AACAAAAAGAATGAAACAATGATAATTACATATATATATATATATATATATATATATATAAACTCTTTAGAAATTTTCTATTCTTAAATTTATCTTAATTCAATTATTAATCATAGTTTTTTGGACCAGTAGAAAATTTTAAATTATAACTATATTCTTTTTCAAGAAATATAGTTCCTATCCTTAAGTTGATTTATTAAAATATTTTTCTCTTTAAAATGAATTAACTTATTCCACAAAACTTTTTGTTAGATTTAATTCTAACCTAAAAAATTTATGTGACCATATCTTTAGAACCCGATGCAACTCTTATCATTCACACAAAGATATATTCATACATATGAATTTATCAATTTCTATATATGATATATGAAAACAACACAGTAAAAAATTAGTTGAAACACAAGGTTTAGGGAGATCGAATAATATGTAGTTTTACTCCTAACAAGACATCTTTTATCAATTTCCTAGTACATTAAAGTTTTCTATTGCGGGTCAATATTTTCAGTAAGTTCCAACAATATTATATTATTCTTGATCACATTACCTCAATTCTTCTTATGCCTTCCTTTTTTCTATTATAGTCTCTAAATATAATCTTTTCACATCTTTTCACTATAGCGTTTGGGTGCCTCCTTTTAGCATGTCCAAGCAACCTAAGCCTTGCCTTTTTTAATTTTTCAATAATATTAGTCACCTTTAATTTGTCTCTTACCATTACATTCTTGACCTTATCCCTTCTAGTGTAGTTACACATTTAACAGATTATTCTTATCTCCGTTACCATTAGCTTATGACTATGCATCTATTTGATAACCAACACTCCGCCCTATAGAGTCTGGCAGAACTAGTCTCTAAACAATATAATTTACCTTTAGCTTGAGTAGTATTTTCTTGTCACATAAAACTCCTGATGCACTTTTTCATTTAAGTGACCCTGAAAATGATTCAATGAATAATATCTTTATTAACCTCTCCATTATTATGGATGATCAATCCTCGATACTTAAAAACAATCATTTTTTAGTATAACTTTTGAACCAATCTTCACCTCCACATTGACAGCCACCTTATACACCAAAAAGTTAAACCCCACGTACTCAGTCTTAGTCCTACTCAATCTAAAGGCCTTCGACTATAATGTATACCATCAAAGTTCATGCTTGACATTGATACTCTCTTTTGGCTCATCCACTAAAACAATGTCATCAACAAACAATGTATACCCATATATGATATATGAAATTGAATTAAAATACTGGCAAATTTCAATTCAAAAACAAAAAAATAATCATGAATAGTTCACAAGAAAATAGGATCTTTCACTAAATCAAAGAATCAATTCAAAAGTGTTCATCTCATCTAGATCTATCCTAATTTAGTTCATATTAAGATAAAGAAAACTAGTAAAATCAAGAAAGAATGCAAAACAAAATAATTTGTTCTCATAGATCTTGAAATCTTGAAGTTCTTCAATTGAATCGTGATATAAATCATCTTTTTTATGCCCAAAGTTGCTCATTTCTATCTCAAGATACTTTAATTGGTCTCTAATAATATGCTTACATTTTTATATGGTCATATTGGTTTTGCTTTCTTTTGTTCTCTAAAAACATTAGAAATTGGTGATATTAAAGTCAATATAGACCCAACTTTGTAAATCACTACCAACGCAGATTCTTCTTGGATATATGTATTTAATTGCTTGACGATCAAACCCTACCTCATTAATGATAAGTGTACATTATACTATGTTTCGATAGATGTTTAAATGTACTTTTGAGTATTCCTTAGATGATTATCATGTATATAGGCTTAGAATTGTTATTATTAGTGTTTGTTTATAATATAAGTCTTTATATGGTTTTAAGCATGATTTTGATCTTAATTTTTATGTTTCAAGAGGTGTTTGATGCGTGTTTGAGTGTATGGAAATAGGAAATTGAAGAAAAGAGAGGAATGGGAAGTATGGAAGTAGGCAGACAGCCAGCTTTTCCAGCACATGACTCTTTTTGTAATTTTAACGTTTTGGGGTTATTTTTTGAACCAAATTAAGTGAATAAACCCTAGAAAGAACCCTAGAAGCCTTAAGAACTATTTAAAAACATAAAAAGAAAAAAAGAAAAAAAAGAGGAGCCACCATCTTCCAAAGTGAGAGAGCAAGAAGGAGGAGCAAGAACAGCAATCTAGAAATTCCAGATTTCAGGTTTGAATTCAAATCAAGTTCTTTCTTTCTTTCCCTTGTTTATTTTATTAAACTTGATGTGTAACTTGGATTTGAATATGTTATTTACGCTTAAGATGCTCTAATTATTAGATTTGGATTTGTTCTTGAGTTGTTTTGTGACTTGATTGTTGTTGATTTCAATTCAATTTTCTAGTGTTGTGATGCTTGGGTATGCTAATACTTCGATAATAAATCGAGATAGTGATTCGAAAGTAATTGATTAGGTTAGATAACGAGAGTTAGTGACCTAATAAATCTCCCAAATATCAAATTGGTAATCATATGAAGAGAGATCTTGTGTGAAAACCAGATCATTCGATAGATCACTTAAGAACTAGTTGAAAACGTTAGGTAGATTTTATAAATCGAGAGGTTGCAAAATATGGAATTTTGTAATCAATTAGAGTTAATCAATTAGGTTTAATTGATTAGGTCTTGAGAAAGAGTATTCAATCCCATAGAAGATCTAGATTGAATCAATAATAGTTAGGGAGCAAAATAACGATAGAATAAATCCTAAGCTTCATCCTTGACGTTCCTCATATATTTGTGGTAGCTCATTTGTTATTTGATTATTTGCTTACTTTTATTTTATTTTTTTAAAATTTTGATATTTTATTTTCATTCAATTCATATCCCGATACCTCAGACAAAGTTAGGTTCACTTAGTTCTAACTATTTTCTCGTGAAATCGACACCTTTAATACTACAAGTTTATGATCCGTATACTTGCGGATATTTAGGAGTTTTATTAGAAACAAAAATTGCTCATCAATTAATCCTTTAAGTACACAAGTTTATCTTGAATACAAAAAGATAAAACCAACATCAATTGGACACAATTTGGTGTCTTAAATCATATTCTAAATCTTTCCTATAAAATCATGCCAAAATTGCTCTAACTTGACTTAACTTTACGTAAATTCATTCCTTCTTCATTGGATAGCTAAAACAAGGTTTGAAGATAAAGTATAAGCTAAATTAAGTATTGAAACCTATAAAAGCTATCAAAATACAAACAAAACACTCTCAAAATCATATTAAGATCATAGTTTAATTAATGCATATAAAATTTCTTCACACCTAAGCAGTTGTTTGTCCTTAAGTAAATCAATTTTATTACTTTTAACTTAAATAAAGGGCAACTCCAAGAAAGAATTTAATAAGTCAATCGAAACAATTAAGACTCTCCATTATTTATTTAATTGCAAAGTTTATTAATTTTTCAGGCATATTAGCAGCTTACATCAAGTCATAAATCAATTCAATTTAAGTCCAAATTCATTCAAATTTTAACTCATTCCATAAAATTTAACTTAATGCTTAAATGAACTTATATATGAAAGATGCTTCAAGTTTCAAACATCTCCATAACCCTTATTGATAGAAAAGTACAATACTGACTTTAAATCAACACCAGAACATAGAGGCTTGTTTAAAAAGTTACTTAACCTTTTTCACATGAAAATTAAACACCTTATCATACTTACTCATAGTTACTCAATTACGTCACCGTTTCAAATGACTACTAACATCATTTATTAGCTTTAACCTTTTTCCTTGGTTTGAAGCTAGCAAAGTGAACTTATTTTATGCTCACTTAGTCACACATTTTTTTCTCTTTTTTTCATAAGAAAAAATTGATGAGATACTAAAAATGGTTTTAAAATAGACAATTATGCTAATCTCTTTTGAAAGTTGTTTAAATAGGTTTAAATAAAAACCTAATTAATCTTAGGAAGAATTATAATAAAATAGGAAACTCTAAATTTTAAGAAGACTTTTAAAAGAAATAGGAAATTCTAATTTATCTTAGGAAGACTTCTAAAAAATAGAAAACTCTAGTTTTATCTTAGGAAGAATTCTCGATAAAATAAAAAGGAGTCAAAGAGATTGAGTAAAATTTAAAATAAAAATTAAATTAAAATAGGAAATTATTCAAAAATCATATAAAGAAGGATGTTAAATAAGGGGTGATTATGTACTAGTCAATATTCTATTATGCCCAATCGCAAAGAAATTCATAGAAGAATGCTTGATAAGGCGTGATCACATGCTAGTCATTATACCATCCTGCCCAAAGAGAAAGAAATGAAGAAAGGGATGTTGGATAAAATGAGATAATGTGATAGTAAATATCATATTTTGTCTAAAAATTCAAATGCCTCATCATTTACAAACTAAAACGAAGTCATTTTAAATAGTTAAAACGAAAATGGCAATGTTTTGGAAGAGAGATTTGAGTTATTGTGTTAAGAGGCTTAGGTGGTTTAAACATATTAAGACAACTTTGGTTTACTATAGTCATCAACATCTTGGTATGGGCAGTTTTTTTTGCTAAATTGATAGTTTTTTTTGGAATAATTATCCTCCATTAATTGTTTAGTTTTTTGCAATTTTTCCATTAAGAAAAAAAGAATTTTTTAAGGCTCTTATACTTATTATGCTTAGGATTGAATAGAGGGGGGCTTTACTAAGACTAACTCGTAAAAGTTGTTTTCTTTCGCTCATATAACCGTGGAGTGTTAATTAAGCCCATGTTTGAATGGAAATTGAGATATGCCAAATATAGTGGTTGATAGAGTAATCATTGATCATAAAAAGAGAAATAGCTAAGAAGAACTAGGGACAGGTCATAAAAATGATATAACTCTATTAAAACTTATCGAAGGCTTAACCCTCTATAAGAAATTTTGACAAAATAGGATACGAGTAAAAGATTTTTCATAAAGAGGTCCTTCTCTTTCTTATAGTTCTTTTGATTTTTTTTTAAAAGTGAAGGAATATTCATTAGCTATAGTGAAACTATTTACAACATTACTACAATGGGATTTCCCATATAAAATTCCAAAAAGAACTTTCTACAATGGCAAAGCCATAAAAGCTAGTTGCTATGAACCTAAAAAAACTAAATTATAGAAACCACCTTGCTTTCATACGATCGGATAGCTTGTGAGTGATGTCTTTGGCTATCACAAGGCCACGAATCTTGTTAATGATCTCTTCAGCTAGTTGGTAAAGGCTAGTTTGCTCCTGTCTATAAATCTTGCTATTCCTCTCCCTCCATATATTGTAAATTGTAAGCGTAAATGTTGTTTTGAAAAGCAAATTGTTCGTCCTCTAAGAGCTAGGTATGTTGATGATCCATTGGAGTGTATTAGTCCAGTTGTATGCATTGCTATACTCTGCAAGCTTATGATGAAGTTGACTCCATATAGTAATGGAGTGGAGCAGATACAATTGAAAAATAAATGGTTCCTGTCTTCTGCTAGTGTCTTGCATAATTCACTTATGGGATTGAAAGTCCTGTGCCACATATCTTTGGTGCTTAGTTAGTTTTTGATTGCTAACCACATAAACATTGAAGCTTTGGGGCTGATGCATTACTGCCAGAGAAGAGAGTATCAGGGAACAATTTAGTAACTAGTTTTAAGGATGTTGTAGTATGACTTGTTTGTAAAATATTTGTTGGAGTGGAGTTTCCACACAATTTTATCCTCGTTGCTTCTGTTTTGGAGACAAGGGAAAAACTGGCAGAGTATATGAAATCCTTTGAATTATCGAGACCATTGGCCTTCAGAGATGAGTGATGCGACTTTTGCAATATGAGGGATGCGTCGTCTGAATTGCATTAGATCATTTCTTCATATTAGTGGACTGAATTTAGTCTAATTATCATACCAAACCCATATGAAATCACCATCACTAGTTGATAATTAATATACAGATAAATAATATCTCTCATTTTCAGCATATGATGAAAGATCCAAGAACCACTCTTGATGATAGGTAGTTGCCAGAAACTTTGAGAAAGGATGTATGTTTCATGAATCCACTTAATTCAAATTGTGTTTTTATCTGTTAGTAACCTCTATACTTTTTTTGCAAAGAAGAAACTTTTGCATAGTAGTTATAGAGAGTACGCCTAGGCCTCTTTGTTGCTTGGTAGTTGTCACCTCTCCCCACTTGACTTTTTCTTTCTTGGCATTATTTGTAGAACCAAATCAAAGGAAAGCTTTAATAGTTCTGTCTAGCTCTTTGATCACTTTCTTAGGCAAAATTAAGTTGTTTATGCAATGAATGTGTAAGCTAGTGAAAACTGAGATAATAAGTGTGACCCTTGCAGCCATAGAAAGAAAACGATTATGCCAAGCTAAAAAATTTTATTTATATCGCTCCAAAAATGGAAGACAATCATAATAGGTGAGTTTAGCATGAGATATGGGAACTCCCAGGTATTTGAACGGTAGTGTGCTTAGCTCCATTGCCAAGAAATTAGCAATCTCAAGAGCATTTTACACGTCCAAGGAGTAATAAAAGCTGCATTTCTAGATATGTATTAATAAAAGCTACATTTCTGGATATTTATTCTCAACCTAGACCAGCTTGAGAATCCGGCAAGGATTTCATTAAGAATATTTATGGAAAACTGTCCACTCTAAACAATAGGATTAGATCGTTGACAAGCATTATATTTGTGAGTTTAAGAGCACGACATTTATGATGGTAATAGAAGTAACCATTGTGTGAAGTAAGCTTTCTAATAATTCGCGACAACGCCTTAGGTGAGAGGGGATTACCTTGCCTAATCCCACTTTCACATTTCAGTGGTTTAGTGGGGCTTCCATTGATAATGATGCTTGCTTATGAGGTATGAAGACATAACATAATCCATTTCGCAAATTGGATTGGGAATTGTAAAGCATCAAGGCATGCTTTTATAAATGTCCAGCTAATTGTGTCAAATGCCTTACAAAATTCTATTTTCTAGATGCAGCTCTTTAGTTTTTTCCCAGATTGATACTCTTTAAGTAGTTCTTGCATAAGCATTATATTGTCTCCAATAGAACGACCCTCTATAAAAGCTCCTTGAGTATGAACGACAATGTCCTTTAAGACTTTTTCCAATTTTCTAGCTAAAAGCTTGACAATGGCCTTGTAAATGGTATTGCAATATGAAATAGGTCTATAATCCGATAGGGAGCTAGGAATTAACTTCTTTGGTACTAGGCATATGAAAGTGTGATTGATTTCTTGCAACATCTTACCTTAACGCAATATTTGTTAGAAAATAGGGTAATTTTTCCCTCTAAAGTAAACAACTAGTGAAGTGAACCGATTCGGTAATACCCAGGAAAGACCGCCGAACGGACTCCTAAGACAGTATTAACATTCCACGTAAAATCCCAAGAAAGGGCGGAGGGGTCATAAACGGTCCCACTTAAAACCTAACCTCCTAGACAGAAATTACGTGCACGGTGTATTTATCACAACCTAACCCGTGTACATACAAGAACAGTAAATACACCTAAATAATTGAACACAACACCACAAATATACCCGAAAAATAATATTGAATACTATAAATGCAGAATAAATAAAAGAGATAACGAAAGAACACACCCAAAAATTGATAACGGAGTTCGGCCAATTTTGCCTACTTCTCCGAGCACCACTTAAGGCAGCCTGCTTTTATTAAGAAGAGAATACTAAATTTGATATGTATACAAATTTTTGAGTATTTATCAAATTTTGGGATGATTTGATAAGGGAGAGGGAGGAGTTATTTTATAACTTCAAAAACTCCTCCCAGCTTCATCTCTTCCCAATATGGGAGAGATATTGTGCCAAAAAAGTCAAAATAATACCAAGCCATCAAAGTCAAAATAACACAACACACAATTCTCTGTTACTCCTTTATGTTCTCTTGCAACCCAAGGTAATTCTTATGTCACAACCCTCTCTAGTTTTGGTCTTTCTCCTAGTGCTTGGATTATAGATTCCGGAGCAACATATCACATGACAAATTGCTCCCAACTGTTCTCATCATGTATTCCATGTGTAGGAAACAAAAAAATTAAGATTGCTGATGGATCTTTTTCGGCAATAGCCGGGATTGGTTCAATCAAAGTTTCCCCGCTTATAACTCTGTGTAACGTGCTTCATGTTCCAAAATTGTCTTGTAATCTTCTTTCTATCTGTAAAATAATCTGTGATCTAAAGTGTCAAGCTAATTTCCATCCAACTAATTATGAGTTTCAAGAAACGACCTCGGGGAGGATGATTGACAGTGCTAGGGGAAAAGGAGGACTATATTTCTTTGAAGATGGAACAATCCCAAGTAAACTACCAGTCAGTGGTTTATGCATTGAATCTAAATTTTCTTCTAGTAATCATGAAATAATGCTATGGCGCTATAGACTTAGTCATCCAAACTTTCATTACTTTAGACATTTATTTCCTTCTCTTTTTATTAATAAAAATCCATCTTCATTTTAGTGTCAGATTTGTATGTTTGCAAAACAACACCTAGCCCCTTATCCTCCAAGACCATGCAAACCCTCTAAACCATTTTCTTTAATTCACAGTGATGTTTGGGGTCCTTTAAGAGCACCAACAATTCTTGGAAAAAAATGGTTTGTCTCATTTATAGATGATCACACTAGAATAAGTTGGGTATATTTATTGAAAGAAAAATCTGAGGTTGAAGAAGTTTTTAAAAACTTATATACCATGGTTCAAACACAATTTGATATAAAAATTCAGATCTTTAGAAGTGATGATGGGAAGGAATTTTTTAATAAGACTTTGGAGAGTTTTTTTTTTTAATTGAAAAGGGAATTATTCATCAAAGTTCATGCAATGATACCCCCAAACAAAATGGAGTTACGAAGAGAAAAAACAAATATCTACTAGAAGTATCAAGAGCATTACTTTTCACAAATAATGTTCCAAAGTACCTTTGGGGTGAAGCTATTCTCACAGCACCTATCTTATTAATTGAATGCCCCCAAAGATTTTAGATTTCAAAACTCCTTTACAAGTGTTTTCAGAAAAGAAAAATTCATCCTCTCGGATAGTATCCGATTTACCCATTAAACTCTTTGGATGCACAGATTTTGTCCACAATCATGACCCAAACCAAAGTAAACTTGATCCTAAAGCTCGAAAATGTGTTTTTTTTTTGGATATTCACCAACTAAAAAGGGCTATAAATGCTATGATCCTACTTTGAAAAAAATGTTTGTTTCCATGGATGTATCCTTTTTTGAAACGACACCTTTTTTTAAGTCTCCTCTTTAGGGGGGGAGAAAAATAATGAAGATCCGACGTGGGATCAAATCAAAACCTTGGTGCATGATGATCTTTTCCAGATTCAGAATAATTCAATATTTGAACTTGTGTCAAACATCTCACCAACAAAGTCTGTTTTAACTCAATCCAAACAAGACCAAAGTGAAAAAACCGAAGATGGGCCAAATCTTGTCCCAGCAAAAAATAATGATTCCTTTGAAGGAGCGAAAGAAAGAAAAAATTTGGATTGGTTTACACTCGGAAAAACTTGAGTCAGGAAAAGATGTCCAAAAATTCCCAGCAAGGCCAAGATTCCAACTCGGGGCAGGACCAAAACTCTGAGTATGCCTCTTTCTGTTCAAAACTCTCCAGGTGATACTTCTTACTTACATTCTATTTTTGAAGAAAAACCCGTTACAGATCTTTATATTCTTCTTGCTCTTTGGAAAGGGGTTAGGTTGTGTAATAAACACCCAATGTCAAAATTTGTGTCTTATAAAAACCTATCTCCTGGTTTCGCCTTCTTCACTAATCAAATGTCACTTGTGGAGATTCCAAAAAAATGTTCAAGATGCTTTACAGGTTACTAAATGGAGGGAAGCAATTCTAGAAGAGATGAGAGCTCTTGAGAAGAACAGAACATGGGAAGTAGTGGATTTGCCAAAGGACAAGAGGACCGTAGGGTGTAAATGGGTTTTTACAGTAAAATACAACTCAAATGGATCCCTAGAGAGATATAAAGCCAGGTTAGTTGCTAAAGGCTTCACCCAGACGTACAGATTCGATTAGATGGAGACCTTTGCTCCAGTAGCAAAACTTAACACTGTAAGAGTGCTTCTTTCATTGGCTGCCAATCTAGATTGGCCTTTACAACAATTTGATGTCAAGAATGCATTCTTGAATGAAGACTTGGAAGAAGAAGTTTACATGGATGCTCCACCAAGCTTCGAAGAAAAAATTAACTTGAAGGTATGCAGATCAATTAAGTTCTTTTATGGTTTGAAGCAATCACCCCGGGCTTGGTTCAAGAAGTTTACTTGTTCAGTGAAAAGGCAAGGTTATACACAATCTCAAACAGGTCACACAATGTTCTTTAGGCACTCATCAAGTGGAAGAATCACACCCTTAATAGTCTATGTCGATGACATTATCTTGATAGGCAATGACTTAGAAGAGATGTATTGCTTAAAGAAGAATTTGGCTACTAAATTTGAAATAAAAAATTTAGGTTCCCTCAAATATTTCCTAGGAATGGAAGTAGCAACATCAAAAAGGGGGATTGTTGTTAGGCAAAGAAAGTATGTACTAGATTTTTTGAAAGAGATAGGGACGAGTGGATGTAAACCGGTAGATACACCAGTGGATCCCAATGTGAAACTGGGAAATAGCAAAGGAGGATGCCCAATGGATACAACAAGACATCAGAAGCTGGTAGGTAAGTTAATTTATTTATCTCACACTTGGCCAGACACAACCTTTGCAGTCAACCTTGTGAGTCAATTTATGCACTCACCTACAAAGGAACACCTTGAGGCTACCTATCGTATTCTACAGTATCTGAAGAAATCTCCAGGAAAAGGCCTGTGTTTTAGAAAAAATAATCAATTCAGGATCGAAATCTACATTGATGCAGATTGGGTTGGGTCCTCTACTGATCAGAGATCAACAACGAGATACTGTTCCTATGTGTGGGGTAATTTGGTAACTTGGAGAAGTAAAAAGTAGAGTGTAGTAGCAAGAAGTAGTGTTGAATCTGAATATAGAGCAATGGCCTTTGTGAACTACTATGGCTGTAGCGGATATGAAAGGAGTTAAATTGCCTTTAGAGACTCCTATGAAGTTATATTGCGATAACAAAGAGGGAATCAATATAGCAAATAACCCAGTGCAACATGATCGAACTAAACACGTTGAAGTCGACATTTTATCAAAGAGAAGCTAGAAGGAGGATTAATCTGTATACCATTTGTTCCAACAAAACAACAAACAACAGATATTCTCACAAAGGGATTGAGCAAGCCATCATTTGACTTCCTTAATAGCAAGTTGGGTTTGCATGATATCTATGCACCAACTTGAGGGGGAGTGTTAGAAATTAAAAGATTTAGTTTGATTTCCTTTCCTAATTTCTAGTTGTTTCTATTTTTTGAATAAAGGACCCGAATCCCTAAATTGGGGTTAAGGATCCTTAGAAATAAGGTAGTGTATATTTTAGTTACTATATTTAGATTATTTATGTTTTTATTAGTCTTTTCCAAGGGTACAAAGTACCCTATAAATTCAATGTATTCTATCATAGATATATATGAGAGAAAATAAAGTTTTTCCTAAAAAACCTACAGGTATCATGGTGTTGATAAGCCATGATGAGACCATGGAGTTATCTATCTCCCACTGTCGTGCAGCTTGTGAGTTTGTTGGGTTTGGAACGTTCCCATCTCCGACAATAAAGCTCAACTTCCTGAGTCCTCCATTAGAAAGTTTCATAGCTTGAGCCCACTCCCAATAGTTTGTTCCATTCAGTTTGTCAGGGACAATAACAACTGAAACTCCTTCAAGACTAGAGGTCATTGATGACTCATTTCTTGACTTGTTGAGGTTGACTCCTCGGTTTTACTATATCTTTCATGTGGCTCTGATACCATGTGAATAAGGGCTGGTTTTCTCAATGTTCATTACTTAGTAAATGTAGTAAATATATACATGAATAGGAGTACAGAATAGGCTAGATAATCTATACAGATACATAAAGATAATCCTAGAATATCTCTTAAGATACTAGAATATCTCTAAGATAATAATATCTAATCTATAGAATCTGATTACATTCAGATTGTAATATTATGAGATAATACATATCTTGACCACATTATTGATGGTTGGCGTTGGCAGATTGGTGGTATAATATAAGTTACCATTCATCAATTGAGGTGTTTTATGGCTTTCCTTCACTTATATGTATACCCGATTTTGCTGGAGATTCTAAGATAATGTCTGTTGATCAAGCTCTTTGTGATGGAGAAGCCATATTGCGAGTTGCTAAGTTCCACTTGGAAAGGGCACAAAATAGAATGTGTTTGCAAGTCAACAAAAGGAGGACAAATTGGGAATTTCATATTGGAGATGGACTTTATTTGATGTTATGGCCTTATAGGCAAATGTCCAGTGCTAAAAGGATCAGCTAGAAGTTGGCTCCAAAATTCTATGGTTCCTTCAAAATCATTGACAAACTAGACAAAGTTGCCTACAAGTTGAAGTTTCCTCTTGGATCTCTCATACATAACATTTTCCATGTTTGAAAGCACAAAAGATACATTAACAATGCAGCTAATGTCTCAACTATACTTCCTATGGCCAATGCAGCTGTGGACAAATTAAAGAGGATTAAAAGCTGTATATTATTCAACCATACATGAGTATTTAAACTCAATTACGAATACAACAAATCAACGAATTGATTACCC
>JANZLX010000002.1:23246058-23256543 GCA_025531955.1 Erythroxylum orinocense
GAACAGTAAATACACCCAAATAATTGAACACAACACCACAAATATACCCGAAAAATAATATTGAATACTATAAATGCAAAATAAATAAAAAAGATAAGGAAAGAACACACCCGAAAATTGATAACAGAGTTCGACTAATTTTTGTCTACTTCTCCGAGCACCATTTAAGGCAGCCTGCTTTTATTAAGAAGAGAATACTAAATTTGATATGTATACAAATTTTGAGTATTTATCAAATTTTTGGGATGGATTTAACTTAGGAGGGGAGGCTCCTTTTATGGTTTTAGGAACCTCCTCCAAACCCACACATTTTTGATGTGGGATGGAATAAGCCAACATAGTTGACCAATAAATAGCCAACATATTTGACCAACAATATTTCCAATATAGCTTGTGTGAATATTGTCCAGTGATGGTTGAAGTTTGTTGAAAGAAATGAGTCATGAAACCATTAGCGCTAGGAGATTTCGATGGATTCATTGAGAAAAGAACTTATTTAATCTCTACCTCTGAGAAAGGGGCTATAAGGAAGTCTTTTGTGTGTTGACTAATAGGGTCATCAAAATAACAACTCAAATCTGGTAGATGATTGGTCTGGTGTGGCCTTCCTAGCAATTGAATAAAGTACTCACAAATGATAGTCATAAGGGATTGTTGATCATAGTAATGGATGCCATGCTCATCAGTAAGCTACACAATTTGATTGTTATTTCTGCTTGCAAGTAAGGAAGTATGGAAATATTTTGTGTTCTGGTCCCCTTCCTTCAACCAAGTCATCATTGCCTTTTGTTGAAGTATGGATTTATTCAAAGAGAGAGCTAGTGGATACTCCTTAAGTTGTAATTTTTCTAAGGTCCTGAGTTGAGAATCGTAAGGAAATAGATAACATTCTTCTTGAACTAGCTAGAGCCTTGTTTTGCACTCTTAGATCTGTATAGAAAATTGAGAACAAAATCTTTTTAGTGATGTTTAACTCTTCGTAATTTCTGCATAAGGTGGAAGGACTTGTATCTTTCATCATTGATTTGCCAACAGTTCGTGACTAGGTCCATAAAACCTTCTTGTGTTTTGAGGCCATTAAAAAAACCGAATGGTGTTCCTCTAAATACAGGTTGGGACATATTGTGAATCATGATACTTGAACGATTAGATAGAAGATTATCACCAAAATGTGCAAAAAGATTAAGGAAAATTAGATAACCAGCTTGGATTAACCATGGCCCTTTCTAACTTCCTACAAATTAAATAAGAGCCTTGTTGGTTGTTGGTCCAGGTAAGAAGTCTACTGTTACAAAATAGGTCTGTTAGGTGGGCTCTTTGGAGAAATGATTCCAGTTTTTTACCTGTGATTGATTGTAAGCCTTGCCCTCCTTTAGTTTTTGTAGTGGACTTGATGCAGTTGAAATCACTAGCCACTAGCCAAGGGTCTGTGATATTTCTTTTCAATTATTGAATAGAGCTCTATAACAAGTCTCTTTAAAATTGACTGGAAAGAAACATGTTTCATATTGTAGTAGCACAGAATTCTGCCATTATAGTGGGAAAATAAGTTAGTAATAATAGACTAGTTAGTTCCTAAAATATTAGAGATTTGAGAAACTCTTGAAGCTTTGATTTTCGTTTATAGTAAACCTACCGTATAAGGCTATTTAAGCATAACTATATCTTTAACCATAGTTTGTTTATGGAAAACTTGTCCACTCCATACAATAGGATTAGATCGTTGACAAGCATTATATTTGTGACTTTAAAAGCACGGAATTTATGATGGTAACATAAGTAACAATTGTGTGAAGTCAGCTTTCTAATAATTCGCGACAACGCCTCAGTAACCAGAACAAAAAGATAAGGTGAGAGAGGATTATCTTATCTAATCCCCCTCTCACATTTCAATGGTTTAGTGGGGCTTCCATTGACAATGATGCCTGCTGATGAGGTTTGAAGACATAAAATAATCCATTTCATAAATTGGATTGGGAATTGTAAAACATCAAGGTATGCTTTTATAAATGTCCAGCTAATTGTGTCAATTGCCTTACAAAAATCTATTTTCTAGATGCAGCTCTTTAGTTTTTTCCCAGATTGATACTCCTTAAGTAGTTCTTGCATGAGCATTATATTGTCTCAAATAGAACAACTCTCTATGAAGGCTCCTTGAGTATGAACTTCAATGTCCTTTAAGACTTTTTTCAATCTTTTAGCTAAAAGCTTGTCAATGGCCTTGTAAATGGTATTGCAATATGAAATAGGTCTATAATCCAATAGGTAGCTAGGAATTAACTTTTTTGGTACTAGGTATATGAAAGTGTGATTGAATTCTCGCAACATCTTACCTGAATGCAATGTTTCCAGTATAGCTTATGTGAATATTGTCCAGTGATGGTTGAAGTCTGTTGAAAGAAATGAGCCGTGAAACCATCAGGGCTAGGAGATCTCGATGGATTCATTGAGAAAAGAACTTCTTTAATCTCTACCTCTGAGAAAGGAGCTATAAGGAAGTCTTTTGTGTGTTGACTAATAGGGTCATCAAAATAACAACTCAAATATAGTAGATGATTGGTCTGGTGTGGACTTCCTAGCAATTGAATAAAGTACTCACAAGTGATAGTCATAAAGGATTGTTGATCATAGTATTGGATGCCATGCTCATCAGTAAGCTACACAATTCGATTGCTATTTCTTCTTGCAAGTAAGGAAGCATGGAAATATTTTGTGTTCTGGTCCCCTTCCTTCAACCAAGTCATCATTGCTTTTTGTTGAAGTATGGATTTATTCAAAGAGAGAGTTAGCTGATACTCCTTAAGTTGTAATTTTTCTAAGGTCTTGAGTTGAGAATCGCAAGGAAATAGATAACATTCTTCTTGAACTAGCTAAAGCCTTTTTGCACTCTTGGATCTGTCAAGAAAATTGAGAAGAAAAGCTTTTTAGTGACATTTTTACTCTTTGTAATTTCTATATAAGTTGGAAGGACTTGTATCCTTCATCATTAATTTGCCTACAGTTTATGACTAGGTCCATAAAACTTTCTTGCTTTTTGAGGCCATTAAAAAATCTGAACGGTGTTCCTCTAAATACAGGGTGGGACATATTGTGAGTCATGATACGTGAACGATTAGATGGAAGATTATCACCAAAATGGGCAAAAGATTCAATAAAAGTAGATAACCAGCTTGGATTAACCATGACCCTGTTTAGCTTCCTACGAATTAAATAAGAGCCTTGCTAGTTGTTAGTCCAAGTAAGAAGTCTAATGTTACAACATTGGTCTGTCAAGTGGACTCTTTAGAGAAAAGATTCCAGCTCTTTACTTATGATTGATTGTGGGCCTTGCCCTTCTTTAGTTTCTGTAGTGGACTTGATGGAGTTGAAATCACCAGCCACTAACTAAAGGTCTGTGATATTTCTTTTCAGTTGTTGAATAGAGTTCCATAACAAGTCTCTTTAAAATTGACTGGACAAAAACATGTTCCATGATGTAGTAGCACAAAATTCTGTCGTTATAGTGAGAAGATAAGTTGGTAATGATAGACCAATTAGTTCCCAAAATCTTAGAGATCTGAGAAAGTCTTGAGGCTTTGATTTTCGTTTTTAATAAACCTACTATATAAGGCTGTTTAAGCTTAAATATATCTTTAACCATAGCTTGTTTATGAGGGTCATTAAGCCCTCGTACATTCCAGATAAGCATCGGCATACAGGGGTATCCCCTCTGGGAGTAGTGTTATTCTTCTTACGAGCTGATTTCCTTCTGGAACTATTAGTAGGTTGTGAAGTATGGCGAGTGATGCTACTTTAATTAACTTTCCTAATAGTCTGATCATTCAACTTAAAAGAATCTTCCTTAGCAGGAGATGTAGTATTATGATTCTCACTATACTCAGAATTCTCCAATAAGGAGGAAGAGTGGTCCAGTCTTTCTAAAATTTTATCATAATCTGAAGGGAGTGACTCTCAAGCGTTTGAATAACTATCAGATTGATATAGAGTAATTAGTGCATCAGTGTCAATCTCCAGTGTACCAGAAGGTTGAGATTTGAAGATGTGGTCATCTTGTTTATTTGATATTTACATAATTAAGTTGTTTTTCCTTTGATTCTTTTGTCTTATATTTAGCCTAAACTATTATATCATAAGCACCTACCCCTCAATCATTTTAATTAGTCAAATATTTTTTTCTCATTTCTTACAATTGCATGTTTTATTTATTTATTTATTTTCTTTCTTTCTGTTTATTATTTACTTACTTATCTTTATTTTATTATCTTTATTTATAAGTTGATTATTATTGTTATTTTATTTATTTATTTATCTTTTTAACCTAATTTTTGAATTTTTATTCTTATTCATATTTTATTGTTATTTTTATATAGTTATTTCTTTTTTTGCTTTTGTTTTCTTCAAATAGTTACCAATTTTTTTCTTTTTTCTTTTCTCCTTTTTTTTTCTTGTGGATTTATTAGAAACAACTTTTCTACTAGTTAGAAATAAGATTGCATACTTTTGAATCTTCCTAAATTCTATGTCTCAACAGGACTTTCTGCAGAGATGCTATTATTGTTGTTGTTGTATTGATCTTCTGGATTAAGTTTGACCCAAAATTCTATCAATCCATACTTACCACGTTGATTTTAGATTGGGTGTCGTTCTTAATTTGTGCATGACAAAATGGCCAATAAAAGAAGCTAGATGGTGATCAAGATCTCATTTCATAGAAGACCTTGCACCTTGTCAACACTTTCTTTTGTAAAAATCGATACTTCTAGTTTAATTACAAAGAAAACAATTAAGTTTTATAGAACAATTAGTTTTGAGTGAAAATTAAGGTTACTCTATTAAGTTTCTATTTTTATTTCGAACAAATTTGTTGATTTATAATATTGGTTGTCAAGTAAATGCTTACATATTTAAAGATCATGCTTGTATAACTAGTTGTCTTAGCATTGCTAATTAAAAGACTAATTGCATGCTAGTTTCATAATAAATTAAAATTTTAATCATTTTAAAGACTCATTACATACCAAATTTATAACAAATTAAGATTTATAACCACTTTTATTAATTTTTTTTAACTTTATAAAATAGGTAAAATTTTAAATATAACTTACTCTAATTTATATAATGAAATTACAAATTTTTAGTAATCTTTGAGGATGTAAAAGGCATGTAACTGTCGTTGGAAGACTAATAAAAGAAATAAATGACAGGTATCATTATGTAAAATATACTTGCAACCTTGGGCAGACTTTTGTTTACTAATCTCTCTTTGGCACGTTCTTAATGTTTTCTTTCCAAATTTTGACCGAGTTAAGTTTACCTACCTTTGTTTATGTTTACTAGAAAATTCAATAATTTCCATTAGCTTTTGTATATTAAAAGAGACAAAACTGGGATAAACTTTTTGGAAACTTTGGATATCTTGCTTCACTTTGAAGAATCACGTTATCAACATTGCTTTTAAATGTACGATCTTCCTTCTAGAAGAACGACGTACTGCAACACACGGATAGAGGGTAAGGTTTGTGTGTTGTGACGGTGGAATGTGAAAGGGCAAAGGTTGTTGGAAGGAATAAGGCATGAGCAATAACACAAGGCGTACGTCCCATAAGTTTAGTTTCAGCATACTTTATTAATTTATTCTGTCGATTGTACCGACCAGCCCTGAATTCAACTAGTTGCATTTTGTTACCTTCATATACTTTTATTAATTTTGTTTAACAAAATTAGTTGGGTCAGTTGTGCTAGGCTTAGATTCAGATTCAGAACGAAATGTGGGCCAGTCGACGCATTCATAGACAGCAACCTAAACCTAGTAGGAATTTCTTATATAAGGCATAATCTCACCCGGAGACAGGTATGACATTTAAAATTCTGATATTCTCTATTGATCGTTATCAAAACCCTCACTAAAAAGATTGACTTGAGCGTTGAAGGGGTTTGTCGGCAATCAACCTCTAGCGTGCCTTTTATTGTTTTACATGTACTCTTTAGATAAAGCTAATCAAACTCATGGATCTAAACAACAGCGCTCAGCCTCATCAAAATCAGACAGAATCAATAATAATAATAATAATAATCTTTATTATTAAATATAAGTAAAAAATATGCATGTAACATGTTTCACATATGATAATGATATGATTTGATTTCCAATATTATATACTCAATTTATAGATTGTACCCATTAAATTTAAGTTGTAAACTATGACGGAGGTACATAGGGTTTATTGGTGCATTGAACCCTCCAAAATTATTTAAAAAAATTATTTTTAATATATAATATATATATATATACGTATACCAGTACGAAATTATTTAGAGGTTAGTAGTGCACTAAGTCTCTTAAAATTTATAAAAAATAAATACTTAAACTCTCGTATTTTAAATTCCTAGCACTCTTCATAGTATAAGAAGTATGGTATAGAATACTCTAAACGTTTGTTATACGCCTGGTTGGTTGAAGGTTATATCAACTATGTCTCAAACACCAATTGTTGGTTGAATTGATCCAGAATTTTACTTAACATCTAAATAAAATCATATAATATCATATTACTTGAAGTATCTTTTTTTTTTTGGTAAAGGAAGAAGAAACAAATTACATCACAATACGGGGAAAATAAATTCCTGAAAGATCCGCTGCAAGGATCAGATGGCACCTTATAGTTCGAGAATCAAAAAAAGTAACACCAACGTCAAAATGACTGGCATAGTGAGCAAGCCAGTCAATACTTCTATTACCCTTTCGATATATACGTGGGTGAATGACAATCCAGTTCCTAGTGAACTGATACCTAAAGCATCTTTAACAACGAGAAGCTTTATTATTAAAAAGTAATTCGGTTAAATTCAAACCAAAATATGGAAACAAGGAGAAAGTAGGAAATGAGGAGCGAAACGATGGCGGCAGCAGCCAGGTAAGTGAAAGTGACAGGCGTGGGACCCCCATTTGTTTAACTCCTCAGTTCTCACGCCACTTCTTAAAAAAAAAAAAATACTGATTATTTAAAGTTCTCCCCCCACTATCCGATCCCACCCTATATTACTGTAATGTGCGTTACGCCTGTACCTTGGTAACTAGTCTCCTTACTTTTCTCTCTGCAAAAAGCACCTCCGTTGGAGGAGCATCAATCAGGCTCTTGTTTTCAAAATTAAGGCCAGCTACCACGTGCTGGGTTACCGTTTTCAGTTGGGAGTATGTTTAACTGACGCTTCCTGCTGTTTGTTTCTGTCTTTTGATTCCTAATTATTCCATCTTTTGAGTTTACTTAAATTGTTTGGTCTGTTGTGTTTGTTGCGTTTTAGTTTCTGAAAAAAGGATGGGGGAGTGGCGGGGAATTTATGATAGAGAAAACGGATCAAAACATGGATGCTGAGTTCTGGAGGGGTTTGTTTAAATGGCTTTGTTGTTAGGATTAAAAATCAAATGAGTAACGTTTTGGGTTTAGGGGTTATTAGTTAATGGTTTTTGAGCATCTTGTTGAGACCTTTTGGTATTCCTGAGGATTTAGCGTTGTATATGCTGTCAGTGGTAGAAGTGCTGTCTTATCCTTAACCACTAGTGATTCAGAGAAACCTGCTATGTTGTGTGATAGAGGGTGGGCTCGTAGGCATTGGCCATATTTTGAGTCTCATACCGACTGAATTAAGAAATGATGTATGTCTATATCAGCCATGGAACAGATCCTCTGGTTTAGATGAACGTTTCAAACGTCTTTATCACTTTGTCAAAGCAAAAACTTTTTATGATTATCTTTTCTCATCTGTTACTAAACCAGGAAATATTTACATTCTGAGAAAAAGTAATGAGTTCTTGAGTTCCACTGATCTTATTCATTATCAATTTGATTGCTTTTCATACTTTCATCAGCACAAGTGAGTGTATTGAATTGCAAAAATCTGATTTGATACCATTCTAATATTAATAATTGCGGAGTGCAAATTATTTTTTTGTATATTTTATGATTTTATGTAGTATATGATGCTATGTAGTAGTTCTCTTTATGCATGTATCAGAATGCTTTCAGATATCATAATTCTTCAGCCCGTTAATGTTTGTATGTTGGAAAAGTAGTCTGTTCTTCCTCAGTTTAATAAGATGTCACTGTATTAGGTCTATATATGTATTTATTAGAATGTTTTCTGATGTCATAGTTCTTCATCCGCTTATGTTTGTATGTTAGAAAACTAGCGAATCCTTTCTAAATTTAGTCGGACAAAAGCTCTTGAATGCTTCATATTAATTGTCAATTTATGGATCTATGAAATGTAATCTTTAAACAATTAAAGTTAGACCAGAACTTAATTATTGCCCTTGAATTATTCAGTTAAGTTATCTAGACATATTTGACTTAAGAGCCAAATGTTCTAAGGTGACCTGTGTTTTTCATTCTAGAAGGTACTTCAAATAACATAATCAGCAAAAATAATCACTGCTTCCAGGCCTCACATTTTCTTTAATGAGTTGACTCTTGATTCTGCAACGGCTACTTAAATGTTTTGTCCCTCGCGAACCTTGCAATTAATGAAACTGATAGCTTACCCAATTAGAATTTGTTTTTTCAGGAGGATTAGGTCTATCTTATTTTGGTATTGGAAAAGATTATTATCAATGCTGTTACTCTCTTGTTGTCGTGGATTTTTTTCATCCTTGCTCCCTGACTACTTCAGTGCTTTATGTTCCATATGTGTGATTGCCCTAAAATTCAGAATATGTTGCAATTTGATGATTAATAAGCTCAATATTCATTATTGAACAAGTTTTTTTGAAAGAACCGTTTACCTGACAGTCAAAGCTTTTAGTTTTTGTTTATTTTTATTAGGTTAGGAATACAATTAGAAGTAACTGGCATCAGTTTGCCTTTCACAGACAGATGAAATTGAATATTTTCAAAGGGTGTTGAATGAGAATGTGCAATGGAGGTTAACTCGGTAACCTCTAGGTTTTTTTTTTTCCTTTTTGGAATGTGGACTGCTTGACCTTATGGTTCGTAATGTTGAAAATTGAAGTATGAGTTGTGGCCTACTGTTTATGTCTATTCTCTGAACTTCTTTGAAAACTAGAAGTGATTGTTAACATTTCCTAGTTCCCTCGGAACTTTTTCGAAAACTTGGAAGTGAATGTTAGCATTTCCTAGTTCCGACTTAGTTACTTAGATATATTCTGCATATTCGATGTCTTGACTTGTTCCGTATTCAATTTTCTGCAACTAAAAGCTTCAAATGCTAATGATAGTGGATTAGTGAGGGACAATCAATCATATTTAATTAATTGCTGTTTGTATTATGTATATCAGATCATTAAGTTGGTGGGCAAAAACAAACTTGGATAGCAGATCATGGACTATGGCCCATATTTCAAGCAGGGATGGAAATCAGTGGCCAGCACACCAGCTGCCTCTGATGATCTTGGTGGTTGCTTTGACTGTAATATCTGTTTTGACTTTGCGCGTGAGCCAGTTGTCACCCTTTGTGGCCACCTCTACTGCTGGCCATGCATTTACAAGTGGCTCCATGTCCAGAGTGCTTCCCTAGCCTCAGATGAACATCCACAATGCCCAGTATGCAAGGCTGATATATCGCATACAACCATGGTTCCTCTCTATGGACGTGGTCAGACACCGGCCGAAACTGAGCATGAAGGTAAGATAGCCAATCGGGGGATGGTCATACCCCCCAGACCACCTGCTTGTGGTGCTGAAGTTCTGGTATCCAACTCACCCCAAACTGGTCAGCAGCTTCCTTATCGTAATCCTTACCAAAATCATAACTACAATTTTGAAGAGCCACCATCTCCATTGGTTGATCTTGGAGGCACTCCACTCGCAAGTTTACACCACCCATTAGTAGGAACGTTCGGGGGAATGGTTTATGCAAGGGTTTTTGGGAATTCTGAGAGTTTGTACGCGTACCCCAACTCATATCACCTTGTGGGAAGTGGTAACCCTCGGCAGAGGAGGCAGGAAATGCAGGCAGACAAGTCACTGAACAGAATCTCAATTTTTCTGTTTTGTTGCTTTCTTCTGTGCCTCGTTGTATTCTAAACTAAAACATAGTGTTATACATTATTAAATGGGAAATGCTGCGGGTTGTATA
The DNA here is from genome assembly GCA_025531955.1 of Erythroxylum orinocense. NCBI lineage: Eukaryota > Viridiplantae > Streptophyta > Magnoliopsida > Malpighiales > Erythroxylaceae > Erythroxylum > Erythroxylum orinocense. Next base: position 23,256,151 of record JANZLX010000002.1, read on the forward strand.
GTTTGTGTAGGCAATCGGCATGTTTGTTCGTGTGATTCTTTTCCGTAGGCAGGCAGATAAGCTAGTATATCACTACTAGAAGGGCACTCGTTTTATTTGGAAGTCTCCTTTAATTTTGGGTAAATATGACGTTTATTATAAGTGAATGATAGTATTGCTTCTGAGTTTTAAAGTGTAAGCTTTACCATATAAAACTTATGGCATGTTTGGTTCACAGGAATAGGAATTCTATTCCTGACCTATTCCTAAAATTTTCTTATTCCTTTGTTTGGTTAGGTAAAAATGTAAGAATACTTAATCCTAAAATTAGGTATTTCTCAATTTTTAAGAATAGCTAAAGATCATCAAAAGGTGTCTTTAGCTATTCCAAATAGAGTTATTTGTTGAAGACTC
>JANZLX010000002.1:23279860-23295619 GCA_025531955.1 Erythroxylum orinocense
TAATCATTTAAGTATATTAAATCCCATTAGTTATTTGAATAAGAGATATTAGGTTTAATTAAAATAAATAATATGATGTATGTACGTTGATGGAACGTAAAGATAAGAATAATGAAAAGAGGTGTCGTTTGAATTTTTAAATGGATTACTACTTCCTCTCTCTCTCTACCTATAAAGACTTTCATGTATCTCTCCATCAAATATATACGAAAAATAACGAAACAAAAACCAAGAGAGAGAAAACACAATCTAAGAATATCTTGTAAGGATTATTGAAGATTATCTGTTCATAAAGTATCAAAAATACGATGGATCAAGGTACACTTATGTTATTGTAAAAATTGATTAGATTATAAGATCATGCAATTTATCATGTAAGAAAGAATTAACAGTAACCTGATGTAGACTTTCTTGAGTCAACATCTCCAGCCATATCTACATTTATGTAACTAGCTAACGCAGGTTTTGCTCTTCCAAAACATAAGTATATTTTGGATGACCTCGAAGATACCTGAGAATTCACTTAACTACAGCCCAATGTTCCTTTCCAGGATTTGAAAGGAAATGACTCACAACTCTAGCTGCATGAGCAATATTTGGCCGTGTACAAACCATGGCATACATCAAACTTCTAAATACTGAAGCATATGGAATTCTGGACATTTCTTCCTTCTCTTCATCTGTAGAAGGGCACACTTTAGAACTCAATTTAAAGTGATTATAAAGAGGACAACTAACCGCTTTAGCTTTTTTCAGTTTGAATCTTTGAAGTACTTTATCAATGTACTTTTCTTGTGACAACCATAGTTTCTTGGCGCTTCTGTCTCTGATAATATACATGCCAATAATTTGCTTTGCTGATCCCAAATCTTTCATGGCAAAAGACTTATCTAGTTGTTTCTTCAAATTGTTAATTCTAGAAACATTCTTACTAACAATCAACATATCATCTACATAGCGAAATAAAATAATGAAATCATTATCAGAGAATTTCTTCACAAATACACAGTAATTTAAAATAGTCTTTTTGTAGTCTTGCTCCCCTATTATAAACTCGAACTTCTTATACCGTTGTCTTGGTGTCTATTTTAGACCATATAGACTCTTCTTCAATTTACAAGTATAGTCTTCTTTCCTTTTTTCACGAAACCCTCTAATTGCTCCATATATATCTCTTCTTCCAAATTCCCATGCAGGAAGACAATTTTGACATCTATTTGTTCAACCTCCAAATTAAAACTTGCGGCTAGCCCTAACACTGTATATATGGATGTCATTTTCACCACCAGTTAAAATATCTCGTCAAAGTCAATACCCTTCTTTTGGCTGAATCCTTTGATCACTAATCTTGCTTTGAATCGAGGATGGTCGTTGATTTCTTCATGCTTGATTCTGAACACCCATTTATTCTTTAATGTTGTTTTGCCTTCTGGCAACTTCACCAGCTTCAATTTTTTATTCTCATGCAAGGATTTCATCTCGTCTTGCATGGCTTCTTTCCATTTCTTCTTGTGTTCATCATTCATGGCTTCATCAAAGCTTTCTAGTTCTCCTTCATTAGTCAGCATTACATATTGGTCAACTGGATATCTAGTAGATGGTTGTCTATTTCTACTAGATCTTTGTAATGGGACTGGAGATTCTTCAGGTGCTGGTGGTTGAATGTGAACAGCATCATCATCCTCTAGTTCAACTTCATTGGGGGCATCTTCATTATCAGTTTCTAGCTGATCATTCTGCACTTCATCTCCAACTTGTTTCGGCACCAGTGTTGGAGGATTCAATTGGAAGCTTGTTGAGTCGTCATTGGAGCTTAGAACTTTCTTCTCCGCCTTGTTGATATCTTCAATAGTTTGATCTTCAATAAACATAGCATCACGACTTCTGATAAGTCTTTTTTTGCACCAGATCATTAAACTTATAGCCAAATTGATCTTGACCATAGCTAATGAATACACACTGTCGTGTCTTGACATGAAGCTTTTTCCTTTTATCTTTAGGAATATGGACAAAGGCCTTGCAACTAAAAACCCGCAAATGATCATAAGAAACATCCTTTCCTGACCATACCTTTTATGGAACTTTATACTAGAAAGGAACACATGGTGAATGATTTAATGCATACACAGCTACAAGTAAAGCTTCACCCCCAAATTCCTTAGGCAACTTTGAATGTGAAAGGAGACATCTGACTCTTTCCATCAAAGTCATGTTCATCCTCTCAGCTACGTCATTCAATTGCGGTGTTTTTGGCGATGTCATTTGATGACGAATGCCATGCTCTTTACAGTAAGCATCAAATAATCCGATGTACTCTCTGCCATTGTCTGTTCGAATACACTTAAGCTTCTTCCTAGTTTGTCTCTCAACTAAGGCGTGAAATTGTTTGAACACATCTAACATTTGATCTTTAGTCTTCAGAGTATAGGCCCACGTTTTCTTGGAATGATCATTAATAAATGTCACAAAGTACTATAGTTTACCAAGTGACTTTGGCAATGGTCCGCACAAATCTGAGTGAATCAGATCTAGGACATTCTTCATTCTGGATGGAAGAGAACTTTGGAAAGAAACCCTGTTTTATTTCCCTACTAGACAATCTGCACATTTCTTCTGATGTATCTGATTAGCATATTCCTTTTTACAAGCTAAGTCATCCCTTTCTCACCAATATGGCCTAGTATTTTATGCCACAAATTAACTGTATTATCATTCTCCACTGTATTGACAACATCACTGGAGAGCTTTGCTTACATCATATACAATCTTGAGTGCTTCTGACCTCTGACCACTACTAAAAAGCCCTTAGTAAGCTTCCATTTTCTGTTTCTAAAAGTATTTCAGAAACCTTCATCATCAAGCCTATTTACAGAAATCAATTTCAGACGCATATCAGGAATGTACCTGACATCTTTCAACATTAGTCTTGAACCATTCGTTGTCTTTAAAGAAACATATCCTTTTCCAACAACATTTGAAGGATTTCCATTTGCCATCTTAACAACTCCACAATTCCCAGGTGTGTATGATGAGAAAAATTGTCTGTGAGATGTAACATGAATAGTAGCTCCACTATCAACTATCCAACTTATTTCTTGTGACACTAGGCTGACTATCTCTGTATCAATAACAAGGTTGAATACATCAACAATGTTACTTTGTTCATCATCGCTGCTTTCGTCTTTCTTCACATCTTTGCCTTTTTCCTTCTTTAACTTTTAGCAAAATTTCATGATGTGACCCTCTTCTTTCAATAATGGCATTTCTCATTTGCATATTTGTTTGACTTTCCTCTGCTCTTGTCTCTGGACTTTGGACCTCTGAATTGACTCCTTCCTCTATTTTTGGTAAGCAAAACATCTGAATGTGATGAAGAGGTTGCATGCTGTGATTTACGTCTCATCTCTTCATTTAGTATACTGCTTTTAACATACTCCATATTTAATACGCATTTGGTGCAGTATTTGTCAAAGACACCTTCAAAGTCTCCCAAGACTTTGGTAATGAAGCTAACACCATTAGAACAATCACCTCGTCGTCAAACTTTAAGCCTATCTTTGATAACTGATCAACCATCCCTTCCATATTGTTTAAATGATTAGCTACAGAAGTATCCTCCAGGTATTTTACCTGCATCAATTTTATCAGATAAAGCAATTTGTTGTTGCCAGTTTTTGAAGCATACAACTACTTCAGCTTATTTCACAGTGTTCTTGCATGAGTCTCATTACAAATGTGATTGTACACATTATCATCGACAAGCTGTCAAATATAACTACACGCTCGTTCATGCTCAAACTCCCAATCTTCATTGGACATCTCCTCCGGTTTAGTTGTCAAAAATACCGACAAAGGCATCTTTGTAATTATCAAGAGATCGTTCATCTTGGTTCGCCATATACAGTAGTTCATACCGTTCAGATTAATCATTTCGCTCGTCTTCACCTTCTTTAGCCAAATTTGAGAAAACTGGCCTCAAAGATGGAATTAGGACGTCAAATTTTGGCAGAAAAGATATCTTCTAAATTTTCACTACGAGACTCGGTAAATAGTAACTTGTGAATAGTGCTCATTGTAATAGTATTGTCGGATCCCACTAAAATAGTATTGCGGGACCTGATAAATAGTAATTTGTGAATAGTACGACAAATAGTGTCGCGGGACTCATTTACTATTGTTATAGTTCCCTCACCCTACAAATTTATTAAAACAACTTTAAAGTACTATTCATCACCTTTGCCGTTTTATGTCAACTTTTCGAACGGATCACGCCAAAAAATTTGTTGTAATTTTGTCTTCCTGATGACGTGCTTCTTTTCAAAAAATATCTCCAATGAAAACACAGCTCTGATACCACTTGTTGGGCGCAACGGGTTTATTTTTTGAAAATGAAAAATAAAATGAGCAAAATGGACACAGAATATTTAATGTGATTCACCCTTAACTTTGGACTACATCCACAAACAAAAATCAGAATATTTCTTCCACTATTACAAATAGAAGATATACAGAGATAAAACCAAAATAGTGGCTCATAAGGTATTTCCCAACCTAAAATACTAACCTTATTATTTTGTCACTCACCAACCCTTTAGGAATATATTTCCCAACTTTAGAGCAAAACAATGCTCTGGTTTTCCTCTATCTTTTTTTGTGTTTATTTCTAAAGTAGGGAGTGCCTTATATAAGCACCCTACTATGTAAGAGCGGCTTCTTCCATTTATTCAACAAAATCGGTGCCGCAATTGTGAACATGGAGTCCCTCTATGTGAGAGGGACCCATATCCAACAAATAGAACATAATATATTTTGCAGTCTCTGAAAATTTAAGTTCATAGGTATGAAATAGGTTCCTAAAAATCACTTCTAAACCTAACAATCACCATATATATACATATACTATTCAACTCTAACCTTTCTTTATGTAGAGAAGGGTGAGATAGTGGTAAGGGAAATTTCTTAGTTTGAATAACATAAAATTTTCATTTGTTGCATTTGAAAAGTTAGGGGAGTAGTACTTAGGAATAGACAAATTGAAAGAGTTTCTTTTTATCAAATTTAGGGATTTCTATTTTTTTTAAATTAAAGTAAAAAGAGATTTAGGCAACAAAAAAATACTATAAGTACAATTATTGTTGCCTTTTCATTAAGGCAACATAATGTTACGTAAATTTTTTACTAAGATAACAAAATATTTTCAAACTATAGTAACAATATTAAATGGATAAAACAATAGTTTGAATAATGTTGCTTTAAGTTTTGACTAAGGCAATATAATAGTTTCAATTTATAGCAACAATATTAAATAGATTTTGCAACAATTTAAGTCTTTATAGGAGAATAAAGGGATTGTTTTATAAAACAATTTCTAACAATAAAAGTAACAATTTATTTTTTTCGCTATCAATATATCCCTAGAAAAGCAAACTATTGTCCTTAAGTAGGCAATTCTATCTATACATTAAAAACAACACACGCACATTAATGTATGTCTTAATTACATATGTATTAGCATTTATATATGTTATATAGTCCATAAGGACTTGTAAAATTAAACCTTTGACATATTCAAAATACAAAAGAAAAAATTCAGTAGCTAAAATATGCACATATATCATGTTCCTCCATTTCATTTGGAATATAAGTGAATTAATTTAAATATTAAACAAGATCAGCACGTGTAGGCACTCAAAAATCCTTCACCAAGTACCTCCTTATCCACTCCTAATCATCATCTTCCTAAAAAAAAGAAAAAGAAACAAGAAGTATATTAGAATATAAACTGCTTTATTGTGACCTCAATTTAATCAAGACAAATAATATAGTTCAAAAACTAACAATACAATGATTCAATTCTTTTTATGAACAAATTCAACAATCATTAACATAAGCAATTAATCTCAACTAAAAAGATAACAATATGATGTACAAAAAACAGTGAATTAAGAAAATTTGTTACCTGATATCATTTTCCTTATGCACTTGTTCAATGCAAGCTTACAATAGAAAATTTGCAGGCACATTAATGAATGGAAACACCACATATGATTACAAAAAACCTACTATAATTTCGGTTATACTAGAAATAACTCATTTTGACAAGAAGAATAAATAAACAATATAAAAAACAAATAAAATGGAATCATAAACATATGAAATAAGCAATAAATTTGGGCATCTCAACAAAAGTAGTAACAATATAGAAAATTATTACAAGACAAATATTACTCGCAATTTTCTCTCTTATAGCTTCAATAGATTATACACTTTTTTGAACTTTCTTTTTATAAGCTACGAGATACTTTTAGCATTAAAGAGTGGAGTTTTATCCTCTCTTTCATTTAGCTATCCATGAAAACAATTGTTAAATATAATTTAGAAATAATTTAGAAAAATAAAGCAGTTTCTTAATAGATTATAACTTATTAAAGAACTTACCATCTTAGCATAAATATTTGCAAAGCTCTTAAAACTATTTGTGTGCATTTCAATTTTTTGTTTTCTATTTCGAATATTTTTTTCAACAACTTACTACACATTAAAGTTTTATATTAATTAGATATCAAGTAACTGGTTTATAGAAAGTAATAATAATTATCATACCTTTACATTTAGGTAGTTCGAATAAGAAATAAGCTCCTTAAAGACCTCTAAATGTGTCAAGTAGTAAGCCATCTATATTATCATGCATAGACTTTCCATCAAATTCATTATCAACGTCCATATCCATATTTGCATTGGTTGATCCTTCCTCATTAAATTCCTAACCCATCATATCCTGGAGCAAATCCATCAACAATCAAATGATCATATATAGTTTTTCTTGTATACCAATAATAATTGTAACACTTCTAGTATGGAAAAATTTTTCATTCCCATTAGCCACCTTAAAAAAAGCCTTTTCAAGAAAACGAACAACTACACTCATATATTTATCATTATATCTAGGAAAAGTCATCCAATGCTTATCTCTCTTATCCATGGAAAACTAGCTTTTCATCAAAGTAATATATTAACAACCAAGAAATATTACATATACAATTTATTAAAAATATGTAAGTAAAATTTAATAATCTCATGATATTTTATGAAGCGTAATAGATAGTTATAAAAATTTCATTATGAAATAATAAACTAGTTTACATTGCTAGTAAATTATCTAAAAGAAATATACCTAAAGTATCCCAATAGATGTAAGCTTATGAATTGTGGTTTTTACTTCAGTTCGATGTTTCTAAATGCTTTAGTAGTAATTTTACAATCTGGAAAAAACAAAGAAAGAAAAGGACAGGTGAACAATGAACTTATATATTATTTTTATCATGAAACTAACACCTTGTATGCTTAAATTTTAAAAAATGGTATACAACAAGAGCAGTTTAGCTAGTATTTCACACAAAACATATGGAAAGAAATAATTAAAGATTTTGTTATAGTCAATTATAGCCTGATGATGCATAGGAAATTACGCATAGATCCCAATTATTGAGTTAAAAACTTTCTCGTGCAAAAAAAGTCAATATTTGACGTGAAAAACAAATGAAAAATGTATACAATTAGTGTTCTTTCATGAAACATGTCTGATTGAGAAAGCGATATTGAAAAATATAGGTAGTTATATGCTTGATGCAAGAGCTTTTACAAATTAAAATGTAATTATGGTTTGTAAAACCCTTTAATTAATTTGTACTAAATACAGAACGTGAGATTATAGCGGTCCATTTCTAGCTTATGGATGCCCATGTATATCACTGTCACTATGTTTTAAGCCATAAATTCATGATAATATACTATTAAGTTTAGGGTTTTTTATTTAATTGGCCACCTAAACAGTAATAACATGCTAGTTTCTCATGGCCCAGTGACGATCACCTAAACAGTGATAACACGCTTTTCCATATGACTGCGCATGGACAAAGCTTAATAAACGGATGTGATTAATTCCAATGTAAAGGGATAGAACATGAGTATGATAGTTAGATAAGCGTATGTAACGTAAGAACTAAAGTTGTAGAAAGTAGATAAATTATTACAACTAATAAACATGTTTATAAAAGCTTTATGTAATGGCTCTAAAAGCTAAAACTCGAAATAATATCTTAAATTTAGCTAACAAATTGGAGCTGTCAAACAAGATTTTTGGAGCAGATTTGCAAATGCAGAGGGAGTTGCGATGATTTGAGGTACGATAAATCATTGTAGTTAATTTGGCTTTTTGGAAAGTTGTGGCTGTACTTGTGACAACAGTGGTTTTTCTAACAGCTTTCAGAGTACCATGATGCAATAATAACGCATAAGAAGATAAAAAATGAAGATTGGAAAACACCATAACTTCTTCATGCAAAGTTGTGTCTGTTCTTGTGACAATAGTGGTTTTTCCAATGGCTTTCAGAGTACTATGATGCAATAATAACGTTTAAGAAGATGAGACCACAACTTCTTCATGCAAAGTTGTGGCTGCACTTGTGAACAAGTGACAAACATACTACGGTAACATCGTCTCAACAATATTGTCCTCCATTTTTCTTCGTAATTAATCATCTTGTATGGAACTTCTTCCTCCAACAACTGCACAGGGATCAACTGTATCACAAAAAGTACTCTTAATAAAGCTAGTATCCCATCTCAAATGCCCAAATACCTCTGTATGAAGACAAAATCTAACATAACTTTGCATACAATGAAGGGCCAATACACTCCTAGGTTTATCAAATAACCAAATTTACCTATTTATTTCTAGTCAAGGACGGTTCTAAAAATTTTTTTGAGTGGGGGCAAAATTTTATTTTTAATGGGAGCAAAATTCTAATGAGAGCAAAATTTTATTTTTTGATATGACCTAAAACTTAAAATAATAATTTTTTATATATAATTTTTTGGAGGCAACAGAGTAAGTGTCCCCACTTTCCCCTAATGTAGATCCGTCCATGTTTCTAGTTTTACACAACAAAGACCAGAGCCCCCCGTCAAAATAATACAATCTGATTCATCTAAAGAAAAATACAAGCAAGCTAGACTTTTCGTCAAATATTTTTAATCTAATTAGAAATTAAAGGCTAAGTAGTTAGTTTTAGGTTTCCAATTTAGCAAGCAAAGAGGATATACCTTCACCAAAAGAAACCAAGCAATTTAATTTAGATAAAATCCACTTAGCAAGAAGATAATGTACGTAGAAGTAGAAACAAACAAAAGAGAGTAAAAATTAGAAAGCCCTTTACCTCCATTCACCTTCTTCGTAAGGAGAGTATTTGATATCCTCTTTTCTAATGCAAGTAAACATAAAAGCTGCAATGGACACAAAGACACTTGCAATAACAAACACACATAGACTCGAAATCCAATCCCAATCAATCAAGCACATAATACGTTTTATACTCAAACAATATGTTGGACAAAGAGATGGCACCTAAAAGGTAGTGAATGAAGGAGATTTTGACAGGGTTGCAAACCATGGTGTCAACTTATAACCACCATCTGATGTTGAACATGACTCTGGCAAGTCCTGGACCAAGCATTGCCTAAAGCTTTGATAAATCCATCTTTCATAAACTCTTTATTGTCTCGATTTCTTGAATTGATGGGTTTTAAGGGAAGTGTTAAAGATAAGGATACAACCCAACCAACAAAAGATTCTCAAGCTCCTTGACCAGTTCAAACATGTACAATTTGTTGTATCAAGATAGCCATAGTTGTTTGAATTTAAACTACTTATTCATAGGATTCTGTTGTAACTAAAAGCTTCTCTTTTCCTATTAATATCTCTGTAAATGAAGTAATGAATTAAACCTTCATATTATTTTGTTCATTCTTATAATCTTTACAACTTCAAGACAAATTGTTGGCTCATGAACTATATCTAAAGCAAATTGATCCCAGTTTTGATCCTACTCCAATGACAGCCAATCATACCCAAAAAAGTACAAGCAACAAGTATTCTCATCAATAAAGACAGGGTAATTTTGGTAAACCTACCAATACTTTTTCGTCCTCTAATAATTCTACTTTTCAAGAATCCTTTTCCAGCTTTAAATCATAGAATTCATCAAGGCCACATCCTTCCTTGCCATCCACTCACAATCGAAGTTCAGGTGCTCAAGTCAAAGTGCAATGTTAGTTTTGCGACAAATTTGGCTATCATGTCAAAAATTGCTTTAAATCTAGAGACTACTTCAAAGATTTATTTTCCCAAAATCCACAAGCTCACTTTTCTCATGCTACCATAAATTCAGACTCTCCATGGCTTCTGGATACTAGAGCATCTCATCATGTTGCAAATGATCTGCACAATCTTTCTCTCCACTCACCTTATGATGGAAATGGTGAGCTGCAACTCACAGATGGGTCAAGTTTGTCCATTTCTCGTGTTGGTTCTAGTACTATATATAACCTTACAAAATAAATCATGCTACCTTTCCAATGTTCTCTATATACCCTCTGCCAAAGCTAAACTCGTTTTTGTATCTCAATTTTGTGATTCTAATCAGGTGTCCATTGAATTTTTCTCTAACTATTTTCTTGTGAAGGATCAATTCACGAGGGAGATTATGTCCAAAGGCCTATTTGATCATTCCTTGTACAAGCTCACTCCCTGCAATTTGAAATCTCCAGTTTGTCTCCAAACCCGTCTTTCCTCCACTTCATGGCATCAATGACTTGGTCATCCAAATTCTAGAATTTTCAAATTTATCTTGTCTAAATTTTCTCTTTCTGTCTCTTTAATAAAAGAAAATGTTTGCAATCCCTGCAAATGTAATAAAAGTCAGAGATTATCATTTGGTGTTTCTACATTAACAAGTACTTGCCCTCTTGAACTTTTATATTTAGACTTGTGGGGTCCTGTCCCTGTGCAATTTCAAGATGGTTTTCGATATTACATCATTTTTGTTGACCATTTCACAAAGTACATTTGGTTCTTTCCATTAAAAGCCAAATCTGATGTTTATAATGTTTTTCCCACCTTCCAAAAACTTGTTGAAAATACTTTCAATGCTAAAATTAAATCCATTTACACAGATGGTGGTGGGGAATACATTGCTCTTAAAAGATATTTTCAATCTTGTGGTATCAATCATCTTCAAACCCCACCTCACACACCACAACACAACGGCGTTGCTGAATGTCGACATCGTCACCTAGTTGAAACATGCCTCATCTTGCTGCAAGCTGCCTCTCTTCCTTATTCATTTTGGTCATTTGATTTTCAAACCATAGCCTATCTTATTAATCGTTTACCCACACCACTACTGAATCTCTCATCTCCTTTTCACAAGTTGTTTAATCGACCTCCCAACTATCAGTCTCTTAGAGTCTTCGAGTGCCTTTGTTATCCATGTCTATGTACTTACATGAAATAAAAATTTAATGTCAAGTCTGTCCCTTGTGTCTTCCTTGGTTACTCCCTCCATCAAAGTGCCTACATCTGTTATGACTTTAAATTCCAAAAATACATCGTGTTTGGTCATGTTCTTTTTTTAGAAAATACATTTCCTTATCAAACACAACTTCTCTCAGAGTCCCACTCCAGTTCAGGTTGGTATGATCTTCCCTCACATACTCCTACTCACACCTAAATTCCTTTTCAACCTACGCAACCTCCAATCTTTACACCGACTACCTCTCCCATCAATGCCTTTGTCCCAACCAAAACACAAACTAATCTCATCGCAATGCAAACTGGTCCCACAACACCTTTACATATTTTACCTTCTGTTGTTTCAAATCCCTCTCAAAATTTTCATCCTATGGTCACTTGCTCCAAAAACAACATTTTAAAACCCAAACAAGTTCACAATGCTACTAAACACCCATTAATGCCATGACTGCTGAATTTAATGCATTGCTAAAAAATCAAACTTGGGTTGTTGTTCCTCCTCACTCTTACCAAAATTTAGTTGGATGTAAGTGGATATTGAGGATCAAAAGAAATGCTGATAGGTCTCTTCAATGATACAAAGCCCGCTTGGTTGCTAAAGGCTTCAATCAACACCTTGGAATTGACTTTGGTGATACATTCAGTCCGATTGTCAAGCCGGTCACAATACGTGTTGTTCTTACTTTGGCAGTGATAAACTATTGGTCATTACTGCAACTAGATGTAAACAATGCCTTCCTACATGGTCCCTTGCAAGAAGATGTCTTCATGAGCCAACCACCAAGTTTTACTGATTTAAAAAAGCCTCATCTTGTTTGCAAATTGGTTAAAGCAATTTATGGCCTTTAACAGGCACCTCGAGAATCGTATCAGGCTTTACGTTCCTTCATATTACAATCTGGTTTTAAATCTTTTCAAAGTGATCACTCTTTATTTATATACAACCATGATTCCATTTGTTGTTATTTTCAAGTGTATTTTGATGATCTCATTATGATGGGAAATAATTCTGCATTCAACACTCGGTTCATATAAGCACTTGGTGAGAAATTTTCATTAAAAGATCCCCATGAGTTGTCTCTCTTTCTCAGTGTTGATGTTCATAAGACTTCAAAGGGTATTTTTCTGTCTCAACATCACTATGTAAGAAAACTTCTTTAGATTGCTAATATGGATGGTGCTAAAGTGGTCTCTACTCCTATTGCCACTGCCTCTTCTTTGCTCAAATCAACCTCTGTTGATCAGACAGTTGATCCTACAACTTATAGTCAATTGGTTGGTGGCTTGCAGTATTTAAGTCTCACAAGACTAGATATTGCCTTCACGGTGAACAAACTTTCTCAATTTATGCACTGCCCAAACAACTCTCATTGGATTGCTTTAAAACATCTCCTTAGATATCTCAAGTCCACCATTCAGTTTGGCATTCATATTACACCTCATTCTTTTTTTGTCTTTCATGCTTTCTTGGATGCAGATTGGGCAGGCGATCCTTCAGTCAGAACTTTCACATCTAGATTTATTTTGTATTTTGGAAATATTCCCATTAGTTAGAGCTCCAAAAAGCAATGGACCATGGCCCGATCGTCCACTGAGGCTGAATATCAATCTGGTATAGCTATTGTTGCTGAAGTCCAGTAGGTCAGGTGACTTCTTCATGAGCTTGGTCTTAAGGTTCCTTCTCCTACTATTTACTGTGATAATATCTCGAATACCTATACCTGCCATAATCCTGTTCTTCACTCCAAGATGAAGCACTTAGAAATTGATATACACTTTGTTAGAGATTTGGTTCAATATGGTGCTCTTTGTGTTTCACACACATCTTCAAAGGATCAACTTGCAGATTTACTCACCAAACCACTTCCCAAGCACCAACTTCAACTCAACAGATCCAAGATTGGTCGCCTCAATGGTTCTTCAATCTTGCGGGAGAGTGTTAAGGATAAGGATACAACTCAACCAACAAAGGATTCTCAAGCTCCTTGACCAGTTCAAACATGTACAATCTGTTGTATCAAGATAGCCATAGTTGTTTGAATTTAAACTACTTATTCATAGGATTCTATTGTAACTAAAAGCTTCTCTTCTCTTATTAATATCTCTATAAATGAAGTAATGAATTAAGCCTTCATATTATTTTGTTCATTCTCATAATCTTTACATAAAGTTGGTCAGTGATGGTTACGATCGTGTAAAAGTATTACTTAGCCCAAATTACTTTAAATTAAAAATGCAAGTATTGCTTATAATGACCGAGACTCATACAGGGTCAGACTTGGGTAGCTCGAGGCTCAACTTTTTTAAAAAATCAGGCCTAATATACTGTCCGGTTTAACTTGATCTAAAGTTTAAAATTTAAAAACAAAATGATGTTATTTTTTATTTTTAAAAATTAAATAATATATCTAATCGAGTTTGGTTTAGGCTCTATTATGCTTGGGCTTGGAGCAGAAGCCTTAGGTTGAGCATTAGCTCAAATATAAAATTTCAAGTAGGCTTTGGACCTAGTGGAACTGAGTTCGATGTGACCCATTGTCACCTTTAATTATTGTTTAAAGTCGCAACGGATTTAATTGTTGTTTATATAAAATTTTATAACAACAATATTTTAATTTGGCTTAATTACAATAAAAATCTCAAACTTTGCTTAATTTTGTAATTATAGCCTAAACTTCAAAAGTGGTAATTAAATGCTCAAACTTTCAATTTTTTAAAATTCTAGTTAGTTTCTTCGTTAAATTTGTTGATGTGGCTTACCATATGTCCAACAATCCTAACTATTAATGCACATCAACAAAAATTAACACAACAAATGTTGATTAGTGAAATGACCTCGTTGAATTACATAACTAAATGACATTGTTGTTTAAAAATGACATAAATTAGTTTGTGACACATGACTCTCACCCACTTTGTTCAATTTGTTCTCCCGACTCTCACCTAGTTAATTGTTATGTACTATTTCACACTTTGGTCATGTGCTCACAAAGGCCTTCAAAGATAACGAAAGGAAGAGGTTTTGTAAACTAAAAATGAAGGGGGTGAGAGTCAAAAGGACAAACTGAATGAAGGGGGTGAGAGTTGGATGTCACAAACTGATTTAGGTCATTTTTAAACAACGATGTCGTTTAGTTATGTGATTAAACGATATCATTTCATTAATCAACATTTGTCGTATTAATTTTGACTGACGTATATTAATAGTTAGGGTTTCTAAACACGTGACAAGCCAAGTCAGCAAACTTAACGAAGAAACTAACGTTGGGCTAAAATTGAAATTTTTTTAAAAGTTTAAACATTTAATTTACACTTTTTGAAGTTTGGGCCATAATTGCAAAATTAAGCAAAGTTTGAGATTTTTAGTAATTAATTAACCCTTTTAATTTTGTTATGTTATCAAATATATGACAAAAACTTGTTGTTTATTAATATTATCAAAGGCAATGCTTGAAAAACCACTGTATTATATTAGTTTTAAGCAATACATTTTAAAATGTTACATATTTAATATTGCCTAAAACACTTTTTATTGTAGTGAAATGTTAGGGATTTCTTGTTTTAAAGAGTATATACTTTCATAGGAGTGATTTTTAGACGTAGAATTAACTTCTAAAATCCCAGAAATGTTTTTAAGGAACCTATGTTGTAATACCAGTAATTTTATTTGCCCAACTCCTAAGAATGATGTCTAATTCCTTTTGTAAATTACTTAAGACTCCTATCCTATAGATTTTGAATTTGTTATAAATTAGTTGGTCTATCGTACATCTGTCTAACATAAAGTCTCCTTTTTTTTACCACAACCAAAGCCCTTTAAAGTACTTTAAGGAGTGTATACTATTAAGGTTAGAACATATACAGTGTGGTGTTCTTCACTACTTCTTCATCCCCATCTTGCGGCCATTTATTCATTTATGTTATTTTCTTTATGGAAAGATTATTTTTATTTTTTATTATTATTTATGTCTATTTTACTTTTATTTTATGTTTAATTAGTATTATTTTATTATTTTAATATATATATTTCATATGGGTCTATCGAAAACAACCTCTCTACTAGTTAAGGGTAAGGTTGCATATTATTGAACCTCCCTAGACCTCGCATATTAGCAAGACTGTCAATAGGTTGTTATTGTTGTTGTAATTAGTGGAAATTTTCTAAAACATAAACATGTTTCAGTTTTCAGTTATTTTCATACAAATTGGTATAAGAGCTATCAATTTCAGCAAGAATTGTATCGCACTAAAAAGAAATGGTGGAGGGAAACAAGTTTTTGAATGTACAATGTGTTGGCCTCTGACTTTTTATTTTATTTTATTAAGCATGATTAGATTGATTATGGGGTCTTGATAGATTAAACTATGTTGACATTAATTAGCATGTA
>JANZLX010000002.1:23305728-23316031 GCA_025531955.1 Erythroxylum orinocense
GTGAAAGAACATCTACAGAAGAACAAAGATGAATCAGTTCTGTTATAAACTGTTAACTTTTCTATTTGTACAGCACACTTTACAAGAGACGCATGATTAACAATCAATTTAAATGCATCCACCAGAAATATAGCAGAACTTTTTTTTTTTTGTCTGGGTTGATAACTAGAAAAGTTAGACATCAAACAGGACGCGTAAATTTATAACCAAACTACTTTATTAACATAAACATAAACTAGTTGGACGATAGAAGGTGGCGCAGTTTTTTTTTCAGTACAGGAAGAATTGACTAAACCTTATGCTTTACAGCCTCACAACCCATAATTCAAGTCCTCAGCAACGAATCCCTAAGCCTAATATACCTCTTCAAAAGGATCATCTAGCATTCCTTGAAAAAGCCAGGTGTCAAGACCACGAATATATGGTAATAAACTGCCCACAAAAATATGATGCGCCATTTGATAGGCTTCTGACAACATAAAACCTCTGCCTAGTTTGATCCCAGCAAAACATGGAACCAGATAGCCCTTGCATCATTTGCGGAACACCTCGTACTAGATTCACTTCGTTGGTCCTCAGGGCAGGCCAAATTGGCGTCGCGTAATGGACTCCATCGCCGAAAACAACATGGGTTTGAAACGCAGACGCAGACAGACCTTCGATCATCAGGTAAATTTCATAAAAATATATCAGAAACATTTGCGTTGTGAAGGAGGAGGATGTAAGAAAAATTACATACCTTAAAGTTAATCTTCAGAAGACGTATGAGACAGGAACAATCCAAGCGTATGAGAAGAGTCCAACCAAACGAGAACAGGCACGAAATAGAACACTCCAGAGAAAAGAAACAGAAGCGTCGTTAGTGATATTTACGTAAGTGAAGGAAAGTCAATTTAAAAACAGCTTCCCAAAAAGAGTTATAATTTGAATTTTTTGAAAAGCTTCAAATTTTAGCTTTTGAAAAAGCTGTATTTGAGATTTTTAAAAAACTGTTTCTACTGCAAAGGCGCTTTTGAAATGTATAGCTAAACACTAACTTTTTCTTTAAAATTGCTTTTGTGATAGACAAAAGTACTTTTGGACCTTCAAAAAACTGAACCAAACACACACTTACTCTAACATTATTTTTTTGAGTAGCATGGATGATGATGTTATGTAAGAGTTTAGTAGATGTAACAATGTAAAAGCCATAATTTGCCCTAGTAACATTCTTTAGTAGCACGTTAATGACCAAAATAATGAGTTATTAAATTTAAGACCTATAAGAAATGCTAAATCATTCATAGTTAGTAAATTAAGGAATGTGGTCATATCTTGTCAAATGAGTAGCAAGTGTAAGTTGTCATACAATATTTGCCTCAAAGTTATGAGCATATGAAAATGCATGTTACCCATAATAAGAATATCAAGATGATGGAGGATTGAATGGGACATTATTGGAAGAAGAACATATCGAGACTTCCAAGACATATAACAAGGTTTATATGGCTTAGTGAAGCTCATACGGTTATAAAAGTAGGATTAGGAAGCATTATAATGGAACTAGAAAAAAGAAAAGAAGACTTCAATAATTCTCAGAATCCCAAAAAGGTGAACACAAATCAAATTTGAAATAGAAAAAGTCCTTCCAAAATGAAAAAATATTAAAAGAGTAAAATGTTACAATTGTGGCATTAAATGTTGTTTCACTCATGATTATCGTGAGCTTGAGAAGACTTAAAAGCCACATACCATATAACAAAGGAGAGAGAGGCTTTTATATAATTTTGAACAATTCTAAATAGAATTAGGAAGATATATATAAAAGATCTCTAGAATTGAAGTATATGATAAGCACTTGCAAGTTAGTCATATATAATGATTGAACCCTTATTTTATATAATGTACTTATCTCTCCTAAGGTGCGATGAAATATTGTTTATGTTATGATTTTAGGTAGCCATATATTTAATATTAATTTCTACAATGGTGAAATGGTTATTTTTCTTAGAATTGATTATTATGTCCATATTTTTATATTAGATGGCTTTGTGGTATTGGATACTATTTATCATATCAAAAAATTTTAGATTTGAAAATATAAGCATAAATATGAGAATTGAAGAAAAAGGCTAAAGATAAATTAAAAACAAGAGGACTAGTTAACTATATGATTCGATTGGTTGATTTGTATTGGTGTTTCAAAGAGAAGCAAAAGTGAGCGGTAGAGGCATGATAAAAAAGAATGGTTTGATTTTCTAATCTGATCTACTAGTCCACTAATAGAGTATATTAGTCAACCACTTAGGGTTTCTGGTTAACCAATAAGTAAGACCAAACTCTTTATAAACTCTCAGAGAGCCTTAGAATCTAGAACATTTGTTGACCACTAAAGGATACTGATCAACTAGTATGGTTGTTTGGACGACAGACAAATGACCAAACCATAGACAAATTTTTAGGAAAGGACAAAAACATGATTTTTAGGTATATTGGTCGACCACACTAGGATATTAGTCAACCAGTATGTTTTGAAACATTAGGAAATATCATCAAAACTTGAACAAAAACTATTAAAACACATATCAACCAACTATATATCAATAAAGAAGCGTTAAATCACATAAGGGGTTTTATCAAATAGAATTCATATTAATCATAACTAATTTTATTATAATTTTGTAAAGATTTATCCTTATTCAAAAGTTTGTAGAAAATAATTTTCCATTTAATGTAAATTCTAACTTAGTTTCCTCATTTTGTATAATAATCTCCAAGTGTAGGTACTAGAGCTCACACTTTAAAAATAATTCTTAAACACCTTATTCATAATTCAAACCTAAGAAATCATCACCAAGGATTTATACTCAAATATGCTCAAATTGACACATAAACCCAAATTATCATATATTTATAAATTATGAACTACTAATTACCTCATGTTGAACATTACTTTTATGAGATTTGAATGAAGATTCTTCTTGAGTTAACAATCCATTAAATGCTTCTCATCCTTCTCATATCTCTAACAACATTTTCTAGAATTTTTTGGAGGCAAGGAGGTTAAATTCTTCATAATAAAATGCATAAACTCCTTCATTCAATAATTCCTATCTCTATTATGTAACATTTTCTATTTCTTTTCTAATAACCTTGCAAACCAAAGCAATCATTGTGTTTGAGGAACCCATATAAGCTTGGTTCCTTGTTATTAGATTCCTTCTCCTTTTCAATTGGGTTCCTTATTATTAGATTTCTTCTTCTTTTCAAGACATACTTTCAAGGGTTTGCTTGACATTCTTTGTTTAAGAAAACAAAAGCTATCAACATGTCCATAATTACCACAAAAATGACATAGCATATTATATGAGTGGTGATGATCCATTAATGCATTAGTTGATATTCTATCTATGTATGCATAATCAGGAATCATCCTTTGGGCATTGAAGGTGTTAAATGTTCTCCCAGGGTAGTGAAATATCCTATAATTGTATCAATGATGTCTAATATAAATGAAAGCTAGATGTATGCTTCTTTAAGGCCTAACAGAGTGTAAGTGGGTTTGCATGTTATTATAGAAGTTACGCATATTCTTCCCTTGATAAGAAAAATGCTCTAATAAAAGAGAGTTAATACATATATGAATCATACCAAATGAGCATAAATGATTATATAAGGATAGTATGTCATAATATCAACTTATATTGTGTTAAGATCCTGGCAGCTATATGAAACTCAAATTAAAATACTCTTTTTACTTAGGTTTTAATTACAAAGAATTGAGTTAATGTTTTATATCTAAAAATATTAATAAAAAATTATGAAAGATTTGATATAATAAGATATGCTAGAAAAGTAAGTTAATTTGATTTCTTATTAAGATGCATTTAAAAGAGCCCACCTTCTTCATAGAAGGTAACCCAAATACAAAGCATTTATCTAATGAATTTGAGATGAATATTAATGTGATAAATGATCTAGGGTATACATATTGTGTTTATTATATATTCCTAAAAGATACTTCACATTAAAGTTATTAAAGTAATTATTAACCAGGTATGAAAATAGGAAAACATAAAACCTATTAAATCACCATATGTGAGTGAGAGATGAAAGAAGTTGGAATAATTTGTGATGCTTATGATGGATCCCATTTAATTTATTTGGATTTAAAGTATAGCCTATAATAAGTGAATTTCTTATGTTAATTTTTAAAAGATTCATATGTGGTAAATAGTTGCAATTTACAAAAGATTTAAATATCAAAAGGAAATAAGCATCAAATTATTCTTTAAAAACCCAACTCTCTCTGAAGCACTCATGAGAAGAAAAACTACAAAAGATATGAGATATCTTTCTAAATAATTACACTTATCAATAAATTGAAGTCAAAATATTTTTAATCCAAAAATTTTTTGTATTTTTTTGTATGCATTTATTTGATCAGTGCGGTATATAAATATATTATCTAAATTATAAATTCTACACCTTATTTAATTATGATTATATATTATCTAAATTATAAATTCTACACCTTATTTAATTATGATTTTTTCTATGATATGTAAGTGGGGGATGTTGAGATAATTTGGAACACACATGTTGAATCTTAACAATATCCTATAACAAGTCAATTTCTCTTAGCAATTTTTAAAAGAATCATACATGGATAAAGCATTTATCGTAAAAACAAAAGATTTAAATGTGAAAATGATGTGTTTTTCAATAAGCATCAAATTATTTCTCAAAAACTCAACTTTCTCTAAAAAACTCATGATAGAAAAAAATGGAAAAAGATATAAAAGATCTTTATAAAGAGTTAAGCTTATTAACAAATTAAATTCAAAAGATTTTCAATTTGTAAGTATTAAACACTCATTTGATCAATACTACGTACAAATATACTATCTAATTCACAATTTATTTAATGTTGATTATTTTCAATTTTTCTAAGATATATTATTGCATAACCTTTTTAATAAAAGGTTTATCTTGTAAACAATGTTACTTTTTAATTAGATTTTTTATAATTTATAGATCATATATATAAGAGCAAAATTTGTATACTTTTAAAATTATATATGTAAGTTTGTATACACAAAACCTAAAATTAATAATGAAAAATAAAAAATAAATAACTTTGATAGTTATTAGTAAAATTTGTACCAAAAAATTATTTTCACATTGAAAGTTCAATATGCAATTTAGTAAAAAAAAATTAATACAAATATAACGTTTAACTATTTTTATATTACAAAATTGTTACATCAACTATGTAATATTTCTATATCAATGTTATAACTATCATACCAGTACTGGGTTTGGTTCCGATACAATATTGTACTAATACTGATTAATATCAAGTATCATTTCAGGTCATTTTTAAATTTATGAAATAGTCTCTGAATTTTTTTAAATTGCAAAATAGTCATTCAATATATTATATTGTATAATGTATAATTTTAGATCAACCATGTCTCTAAAATCATAATAATATAAATTTAAAATAATAACAATTTATTCATTTTTATTAGTATTATTTTTAAATATTTCACATGTAAATAATAACCACAATTAATATGAAAAAGATTATCTAATCATCATATAAATATAAAATTAAGAACAACACAAAATATTTAAAATTTCATCATATAATAAATAATAATTGCATCAAAACTTCAAATAAAAAGAATAATAAGTATTCATGATTATCTAATAATTACAATTTCCAACAAGAGTTTATGCCAAATAACCAACTAGAAGTGAAACCTAAAACAAAAATATTTACAATTATATTGCATATATAAAATTTAACATATACATTAAATATAAGTGAAATTAAAATAAGAGGAGAAGTAAAAAATTGGAACTTTATTAAATTGAATACTTGCTCAAGTTGCATTAACCTCAATTCTCATCATTGAGAAAAGCCTCATCATCACAATCATTCAAATTCATTGTACCAAATAACATATCAATACTTTCTCATCCAATATTATCTTCCAAGTTACTCTTATTTATCAAATCCAGTTCTTGAAAAATCCAATCTGTCGAAAGATCGATATGCTCAAGGCAAATTGGATCTACAAAACTACTTGTTGTATTAAGAGTCCTAGTAAATAATAAAATTAAATTATTAAAAAATTATAAGAAATTATATCTAACTTAATAATGATAATAATATACCTTTCATAAAGCCTTAAATTGTATCGAACAAAGATCAAATTATTCAATCTTTTACGCTACATTCTATTCCTTTTTTTTGAATGGATAAATTCAAATGTACTCTAATTTCTTTCA
The DNA here is from genome assembly GCA_025531955.1 of Erythroxylum orinocense. NCBI lineage: Eukaryota > Viridiplantae > Streptophyta > Magnoliopsida > Malpighiales > Erythroxylaceae > Erythroxylum > Erythroxylum orinocense. The sequence goes on from JANZLX010000002.1 coordinate 23,312,008, forward strand.
CACCTTATTACACTCACACATTGACTTAGAATTTGAATTGCAAACTTTTGCAATTCTGGGACACTACTTTTGAATTGGTCCCACCAAGTTACTGTAAGATAAGAAAAGTAGGATATAAATAAAATAAAGTGATGATTATTTTTCAACAAGTAATAAAAGTGAAAAAAATATATACCTTAATTAAGTTTGTCTCTTTAACAAATAGAAATTGGCACCCCAAAATTACCAAAAGTATCCTTATAAATCTCCATTTGTGAGCTCAGACGATCTTGCATTATCTCATGGGTAACAAGTATTGTAATAGTTAATAGCATTCCCCTATTAACTTTAGTTTTCTTTGTAAATCTTGGTTTGAAATAGACACTAGGATTAAAAAATACTCCAACTACAAACAACAGAGAGTAAAGTTATCTTTTCGATCTCTCATTAATGACTGCAAGATAAGATGTATATAAAGAAGGCTTATTTTTTAGATTGGCTTTGTTGCTTCTTTCATCCTCTCCATGGCATTATAACAAACCCATTATTGCCTTCTCGTTACTATTAATCAGACGAAGTACCCTCACCAAAAGCTCACAAACTCAGATGACAAGCTAACATTAGGACCAGAATTCACTATCTTCAAGTATAATTTTAGAAACCTCTAATACAACATTAGACCTGGCATGTTGAGATGAAACTCACTTATCACTTGAAGACATCTGTCTCAACTCTTTCTTCATCATGATAAAACACTGAAGTAATAAGAAATTTGTTGCAAATCTTGTAATAGTAGGATGACATAAATTCTTAACATTGGTAAAATCCTTTCTTATTAAATTCAAGACAAATTCATGATTATAGATGCACTTAGTTAACTCTTTTTCTTTCTGCACGATATTCTCAATAATAGGAAAGTACCTAGCATCTCCTATATTTTCAACATCAATTCAATACAATGTGCAGTATAAGGAGTCTAATAAAAAGAATTATACTTGCTTTGTAATATCCTTCCAGCCGTTTTATAAGCGGAATCATTATTAATAACAAACTGAACAATATTTTCTGACCTAACTTTATTCACAACTTAATCAAATATTTCTAATAGAGTGTTAACATTCTGAACAAGGCCAGATGCATCAACAAACTTAAAAAAAGTTGTCCCTTTTGCATAATAAACCAAAAAAATTAATAATAGGCTCATGTCTTTTATTTGTCTAACCATCACATATGATTGAAACTCAAAAGTAGCATAAGTCATTCTTCTTTCAGCCAAATAACTTTTAACTTCATAAATAAAGCTACTCAGAAGCTTACCTTTATAATAATTAATTGAAGGAGCTTTGTATCCTGGACTATAAGAGGCAATAACATCTACCACAAGTTGATAATAATAAGATTGGAAAACATTGAATGCTATCCTTGGATACCACCATCTTGCCATTGCCATGTCCACATTATAAGTTGGTTCTCTAGATTGTAAGACACTACGAATTGAAGGCTAAGCTTCAAGAGTTATTTATGGTGAAAAAAATAGACATCTATCTTCTTCTTTTCCTAGCATCAGATATAATATTCCCTTCTTATTAGGTAGGAATACTACCACCTTTAACATTCCCATTATCATCCTAAACTGACCAATAAAAGAACTTCAGATACCAATTTCGTAATTCAATCTTTGCCTTCTATCTTTCTTATGTTGACACTCTTCAAGCAAAGACTTTATTTGTCATTTCACATTATGACTCACTTTTTTCCAAGGCTCCATATCACCTTTGACCTTAGTTAAATGCTTCTTTAATCTAGTGATTCCTCCACCTTTCAAATGCTTGTTACAAAACAAACAAGTGGTATGATTCTTCATCTCGAGGACCAATCTAGCATGAGCCCAAGCTGGATCGTTAAATCTTCTTGAAGTGGTTAAATTATCAAAAGTACTTATACTTCATTTCATTTATCTGTAAAAATAAATGAAGATAATTGTCAAAATTAAATTAATAAATTCACAAACCATTTTCTACTATATATTTAACTACTCGTAAGATAAGATGATGAATGTGTATTTACGACTTATAAGATAAGATTGATATTTATAATTCTATTTCTTAGCCACAACAATAAATAATATAAAATGCAAAAATTTAATTTTCTTAACTTAATTATATACATTAAATCATTTAATTATATATATTAAATACTTTATTTAAATGATTGATCGTATGTTAAAGAATGTTTATGTACAAACAATAATTAGTAAATTGTATGCTTAATATAAATTAATTAAAAAATTAACAACATAATGAGTTAATTTTGATCTCATTTTTATGATTATTAAAATAACAAAAAAATGACATATTCTTAAATTATACATAATTCACAAATCAAAATACTTAAATATTCTTTCATAATTTATACATAATATTATTTTGATCTCATTTTTCATGAATTCACAATGCTTAATTGTCATTAAAATTACTAACTCACATGAACAAACTTTCAAACCTAAATTGCCTAATGCATATTTTATGAACCATTAACAAAACACAAGTGACATAACCAAAACATAATGCACTTGTAATTCGGAGTAAAAACAAACAACTTAAAACACACCAAGAAAATCATAAATTGTAATTAAGGGTCGGATCAAGTTGAGATTAGATCTAGGTTTAAAAAATTGAAATTTTTTATTTTTGATTTTTGATTTGCGAAGGGTGAACTTTAATTTGTCTATGTGAGCAGCTAGACTGGTGAAGATAGCTTACAGCAAATGGTAAGTGGTTTGGGATAATAGCAGGTAGTCCGATCAGAGGTGGATACTTGTAGTTTGTGGTTGGGCAGCAATCCGATGGTGGAGACTGGAACATGGTGTGATGACAATGACAATGGGCGGTGGCATGACTAGCAAGGGAAGTGGGTGGTAGACAATTACTGTCTATATGAGGGAGATTGGAGAATGAACAATGAAGCTGGGGTTGGGTAGAGATGAGAGAAAGAGTAGAAATGAGAGAGTGGTCTGCTGCATAGGTGGGGTTTATTTTGTTAGGTTCTTTCTTTTGCAAATCAATCCCTAAAATTTTTAGTCGGTACCGGCCAATATTGGATGAATTATATTGGTCGGTACTGATAGTTGGTACCAAACTTCAAAATTTTGTACCATTTTTTGCTAGTATAGTATGAAATTCATTTTTCTGTTCTATAGTGTTTAAATTTTAGATTAAAAGAATAAAAATAAAAGTAAAAAAATAATTATTATTCAATTTTGTTGTCTCATTTAATTAATATTGAAGTATATAAGAAGAAAGTTATCTTTTCTTGATTAGCCATAGTGAGAAAAATGATGCCAACTCTCTCCATATTCCTTTATTCATCTCGTCTTTCACTTATTTTTCTAGTTAAGTAATTTTTGCCTCCTTCCCACCTTCCCATAGGTTACTAGTTCTTGCCTTTTTAGGCATGAAACTAGTTTTGGTTTCACCTTCTTTGAATGTTCTCTAGCTCCATCCATATCCCGACTCATTGATCTTACTCACTTGAGCTATCTAACTTGCCAAGCATCTCACAAACTCTCAATTCTTAACCTCATGCTATCCATTCTAGGAAGGAGCCTCTAATGTGAGCTTTCCACCCATCTAGTGGCTTTACTAAGCCACTTTATTATAGGAGAACTTAGAGCCAGGAAATTAAAGACCATACTCCCTTTACCAAGCTTAAGTTCGTCCAGCCAACAATTGATTAACAACTAGTTTATCCTCTACTAGATTCTGTTTCTGAAGCTGAAGGTTAGCACTTCAATATATTGTCATGATGGAAGATGTCTGGAGATAATTATCCGATCTTGCAATTCATCATACATGTAACGTCCCATATTAGGGGTTAGAATATTAAGAAAATTTAGTCCGTTTTATGCTTCGTATATTTGAATATTTGCATATTTGTGCATAAGCATTTTGGCATGCATTCATGACATTTTTCGGGTAAATTGGTTATAAATGAAGATTATGGATTTATTCGGACTGAATTAAATGTGATTTAGAAATTTTTGTAC
>JANZLX010000002.1:23317246-23329870 GCA_025531955.1 Erythroxylum orinocense
GACTATTTTGCAATTTTGAAAAAGTTTAGGGACTATTTTATAAATTTAAAAAATATCCCGAAACGGTACGCGGTACCGACCGGTACCGGTACAGTTCCGTTTCAGAGCTCAATCCGGTACCGAGGCCGGTACGGTATTCATAACATTGGTTTCAATAGAAGGTTATTACTAAATTCAAATTAATTAATTCAACTTTGTATTTTTTAACATATTAGTGTCAATTTAACTTAAATTAATTAAATTAATAACTTAATTTTAATCTTTTTATTGGTTATAATTTTATTTTTAATTTTACATTAATTCAATTTTTATTGAAGTCCTTATTCCTTAGTAAATTTTCTAAAGTATAGAATGTGACATATAGCATTTTTTAAATAAATTTTCTTTATTAAAGTTTATTTAATTTATTTAAATGTTTGTACGAGAGTGTGTATGTGTAGAGTAGTAGAAACATATGTGCTCCAATAAGAGACAAGTCGACAACAACGACCTCATAATGTTTGCACAGAACTAAAAAAACACTGACCACATTGGGTGCCTTGACTCAGAACTTTTACGAGTTAAAAAATCAGCTTGTTCAACTCGATAATATCTTACAAATTCACTTTTTAATAATATATAGTAAAATTTAATAAAAGTAATAATTTATATAAAAAAACATATCAAAAGTATTTATAAAATATATTTTTGTTTGAATAAAATAATAGCTATTTTCAATAAAATATAATATAAGTATATGTTTTTATAACTCAATCACTTTTATATTCTTTTGAAATTGATGCATTAGGATTAATAAAGTGATTGATTCATTTTAAGATTTATATAAATACATATATACATAATGTATATATTGTATAAATATGAAAATTTAAATAAAAAGTTTAAATGCGTTAAGAATAATCATGATATTAATTTCTTTTAATATGAGTAAGAAAAATATAAAATTTTACAATGATTAGTTAATAATAGATAAAATATGAAAAGGCAATAATTTTTATATAAGTAAAAAATCAACAATAACAAAAAGTTACATGTATAATTATTATTTTAAGTATATAATATATAACAACAACATCCGTACATAATTTATAAAAACATTAAAAGTTTGAAAATATTATATTATAAACTTAATATACGTTTTTTAAATCATATTAAAAAGAATTATAATAATTTTTAAATACGTAAAAATAATATTTGAAATAAATTGTACTTAGATAATAACTTTTTTACATTTAAATTATAATTATTGCTATAATAAAATTAAAAAAATTAAAATTAAATTCACATGTTTGTAGGGAATAATTATAATAACATTATCATAGTTGCATATTCTTAATAAATATATATTGGTTCGTATCTTATATTATTTATTTTATATAAATATTTTTGTATAATTTATAGGTAATTTCATCCTACGCTTTATTATAAATGGTTATGTTATAATATATAGTTTATGAATTCAAAAAAATATAACTACAATTTTTCAAAATTTCAAAAATTTTGGGCCTTTTCAGGCCTGACTAGTTACCTGTGACTTACCTAAGCTGGGTTATTTTGGCCTACCCGAAGTATATTTTGGTCGGCCCGGACTCGGGTTGTCCCGCTTGGCCCATTGCCATTCCTATCTTTGACAATAGACCCCTTACCTAATAATAAAAGCTTGCAAGCTTTCTAGGTAAGCTTTTGTGTCTTTATAAACACACGATTCAAGTGAGGAGAATAAAACTTTGTTAAAATTTGTATTAAAATAGAACTAACTAAAGATTTACAAGGAACCATGAAAATTATAAGGCTTAAGGAAGAAGGTGAGCTTATAGAGGATGAGATACTCTCACATATCTGTAGAAACCACCTTAATAAGGTGGAAAAGTATGGAAAGCCATAGACAACTATTTATAAAGGTATCTATCAGGAATTAATAGAGCACCACGATGCTCAATCTAATACTAATTCTATTAATTTGGAGATCTAGGATGATTTTCATTCTCCAAATACTACTCTTGTGCCTTAGCCTGATAATAAAGAAACCATTGGTATAGGCAATAATCTCATTATTTCCCATGTTCAAGATAGTTTCCTACTTCTTATAGGAGAAGCTCATCTACACTCAGAATTTGCCAAAGGTCCCCAAACTAAGTACTGCCTATAATCCATACCTAGCTCCTTTGAACCAATATACTCAAAATCCCTAGGAAATGAAGGGAATGGTACGAATTTCACCTTGGCGAGGAGATCCTTTAGTCAAAAAACGAAGAAACTAGTTCTTACACATCCTTTGTGATGTAATTTTTTTTTGTTATCTAGAATGTTAAAGGTTTAAATAATATCAATGAAAAACATATTCTTTTTTATCTTTTAACCTCTAAGAAGCCTACTTTTGATTGGTCTCTTAAATACTGAAATAATACTTGTCTCCTTTTACAAAGCTCTATGGTTCTTGAGACAGAATTAGTAATTTTTATCAAATCATTGTTGTCACTACAATGGAGGGATCATCTTAACATCTAACCCTTTTAGATTAACTATCCTTAATCACTCTTGTACTAGCCAGTATGCTCTGGTCTCCTATTTCATAACCAAATACTTGTAGACTTTACAATTTTCTATGCCCAAAACTCATCTTCATTAAAAATAATGCTTTGGAAGGATGCATCTAAACTAACTTTTTTATCCAATATCTATGGCTTATTACAGGGGATTTTAACATAGTTTTCTTCATAAGTAAAGCTAACACTCTCTTAGTAGTTAAGATAAAAATTGATGACTTTTAGGATTGTATCCACCAAGTAGGTTTAGAAGATTTGAGATTCTCAGGCAACTTTTATACTTAGAGCTTAGAGTAATAAATAGGTAGGCTACCTTCATAAAAGGAAAATGCGTGACAAGGGGCTTGTTAATGCAACCTAGCTAACTTAATTTTTAGACAGTGAAACCATTTTCCTCTAACCACTATTTTCAGACCTTATACCAATTAAGGTACACATCAATGATCAAAGTCCTAATAGAAGTCCTTGCAAGTCCAATAATCACCTAATGACAGATCTTCTCTTTGTAGTAGTGGCTTCCAAAAGGTTAGATATTAATGTTAAGGGATATAAATCTTAAAAATATCTCTTCAAACTCAAGCTAATAAAAATTGAACTTAAAAAGCTTAACCAACTAATTAACTTAGACACTTATAAGATTCTTAATATTGCTAAAGTTGTTTTGGAATCAATTCAAGCTCAAATTATAACCTCATTGGATGACTCAACACTTCTCTATAAGATATTATCGATGAAGGATAGAGATGCTACCTTAAGATTTTTTCATAGCTTAATTCTAAGTAAGAGGAATATAAATAGGATCAATTATCTAGAGGATGGACATAGATCCATTATCCAAAACCATAATGATATTAAGATGTTAGTATTTAACTACTTCAAGAACTCTCTTTAGAGATTCACCAGTTATACTTCTCCTTAAAATGGTTTCAGCTCCTTTATTCTTGTGGTTATTTCAAACCATCAGGCACAATATCTCCAGGCCTTATTACATAATGATGAACTACAACAAGTTGTCTTTAACATGAACCTTTACAATACTCCAAGCCTGATGGGTTTAATGGTTATTTCTTCTAATAAGCTCAGGACTAGGTTGGATGATATATGATAAGGGCTCTATTGGAGTTCTTTAAGTAAGGAAAACTTCTAAAAGAGAGTAATATACCTTAATCCATCTAATCCCTAAGATTCCTAATCCTAGAAAGTTGTAAGATTTTAAACCAATATCATTTTGTAACTTCTTCTATAAAGTTATCACCAAGCTTATAACAAATAGGCTTAAATTCATGCTTCATCTTATCATTAATCTAAGCAAGGAACCTTTATCCAAGGCAGAAGCATTGGAGATAACATTCTCTTAACTAAGAAATCTTCAAGAATTACCATAAAGACACCAAGCTAAAGGATTATGCTATCAAGATTAACTTTAATAAGGCATTTAGTTTAATAGAATGGAACTTTCTGCCTATAGTTCCCCAAACTTTTGTTTACTAACCATATTCATTAGTTGAATTCATGAATGTCACAATAACCTCCTTCAATATCTTTCCAAATGGAGAACCAACAGAGAGCTTCAAAGGTGAAATAGGGCTTAGGCAAGGATACATCTTAACACCCTTTTTTTTCAACATTTGTATGAAGGCCTTGCTAAGATTAACCAAAGAGAACATTAGCTTACCTACCAATTTCCAATACCATACTAAAAGCAAGGAGCTTTAATTCTTTAACCTATCTTTTCCTAATGATAATCTCTTTTTTTGTAAAGCTAAAAGGGACCCAATTAACATCTTACTCATCTTCTTGAATATATTGCGATCTCTTTTAAGGTTATGCATCAATAAGAGGAAGAGCAATTTCTTCTTTTCAAAAGGGAATGTCAACTTGGCTACATCAATCTTTGAGTCCACTAGTATTAATGGCCAAGATGCCTTTCAAATACTTGGGTGTTCCCATAATCTCCTTAAGGTTTCAAATACCTGGGTGTTCCCATAATCTCCTTAAGGATCATATACATAGATTGCAAACCTCTCCTAGATGCTATATCAAAGAGAATAAGTAGCTAGAAAAATATGTTATTGTCATTTACTGAGGGGTTGTAATTAATAAAGTCTATTAATTTAAGTTTGCAAATGAATTGGTGCACATATCTCTACCTACCTCTTGAGTTAACAAAGGATATAAAGAGGTTAATCAAGAATTATTTATGGAGTGAAAGTTTGTTAATCAATAACAAAGACACACTTAAATGGATGAAGGTGTTTAAACCAAAAAACTAGGGAGGTTTAGGACTAAAAGCCCTAAGATCTATCAATAAAATGCTTCTTTCCAAGAGAATTTAGAAGCTTTTCATTAATTGTGAATCAATTTAGGTCAAGTGGATTCATTCCTTTGCTTTAAAAGGAAACATTTTCTGGATAATCACGCCTAAAACTGACTTCTATTAAACAATGTCCAAATGCTGAAGTTAAAGAACTATTTAGTTCCTTACATCTATCACACTGTCGGAATGGGGTATGCATATGATTTTAGTATGATACTTGCCACACTTTTGGCCCCTTTATAAAACCATCCATACTGCAAACTTGATGCATCATATTCTAACTAATACTAGGGTCAACAGATTTGTCTTAGGTGTTTCCTTGTTGATCCCCTCTCATTTCCAAGGCCCAAGTTGTGTCATTTTCAAGAATCTACCTCCTTATTGCCTTAATGCCTTAAGCGCATATAAGATCTTCTAGACCTGCCATAACTCAGACTCCTTGACAAACTAATCTTGTTTTAATCTCTTCTCAACTCTCCAACCATTTATTAGTTAGTACAAACTAGTATGGATCTCTACCAGTCTTCCAAAAGCTTATTTCATCCTTAAATTTGTTGTTAGACAGAGGTTGAACACTAATGATAGACTTTTTTATGGTTCCTTTACCAACTCATGTTATATATTGTAAAATACTCTAAAGACACCAATCACCTATGCTTTTAACACAAATTTTTCAAAGGAACATACCTCCTTATCTTACAACTTTTTAGGATTAATTATGCTATTTTTACATGGGATCAACTTGTGACATGGGCTTCTTTAGTCAAGTTTAAGAGAATTTATGATTGTAAATTACTTATTATTGTAGCTTTTAGGAGTTTGGTTTACTCCATTTGGCAGGAGAGGAGCAACATAATCTTTAAAAGGAAGAGCTAGAACCTCAATTGTTTCCACAGTAGCATCATAGCCATAATAATAAGGATAAACTAATGCAAAAATGGAACTTATAGAGATCTTCCAGTCCTTCTCAAAGGCTTAACATAAGCTCAACTCTAATAAGATGAGTTTAGATGGGTATAGAGACTAGTTATTGAAAAGTCGATGCTTACTTTGTTACTATGATAGAGTGAATGACTTATATCATGTGGATATGAATGTATAGATGTACCTCTTCTTCATCCTCTTTTCAATATATATTCTTTTTATTTAAATTGAAGTATATAATTAAAGAAAAGGAGAAATAAAATCAAATGCTAAACAATAACATATTAAAATATTTCAAACAAATATATAAGGTATCAAACCAAAGTTGAATTTTTGGTTAAAGATTCAAACAACATAATCAATATAGAAAATAAAATAAGAAAATTAAAAAAAAGTAAAAATTGATGTATAAAGAAGGGAAAAAGTTATATAAAGACTTATAATTTAAATGTATGATGATCGATAATTTAAATTTATTTAAATCACATTAATGTGGTCAAATAGGAAATGTATAAAATTTCTAAATAATTAATATATCAAATAATGAAAATTTAAAGTATAATTATACACTTATTATAATTCGAATATGCGTTTTTTAATTTATTTTAAAACTTTGATCGTACATTAATTTTTAATTTTACGTGTCACTCACTCAGATGAAACAAATACGCTGGCGGGTTTGCTTAAACAGTTAAAAACCCTACGCTATCACATCCACCTATGATCAAAACCATTGACTGAATCGAAAACATCAAAAACCAAAGAAATAAGAATCGGAAGTTTGTTCAAAGAGATGCCACAGGTGAGGATAATAGCAAAGAATTTCATGGACATGGTGGCTTCATTGCCCGCCATGAAGCTCGACAGGCTTTACCACAACTCTTTCATTTGTGAAGCCATCCTCAGGTCCTCATTCTCTTTTGCTCTGTATCTTGGGCATAGTATGTGATCCAATGGCTCTATTGGGTGAGAAAAATTTAGAGTTGATTTTAGGGTTTTGATCAGGTCGCTGCCTCCATTGGCTAAGAAGTATGTGTTGCAAATGATTTACATGGAAGGTCCATTTCCTGCAAAGTCTCTCGAGGAATGGGTGCTCGCTGATGGATTCTCCAAGCATAAGGTCGCCATTGATCGCTTGATTCAGTTGAGAGTTTTTATGGAAACTACGGAACGGTAAACACCACCCTATTTATGCACCATCTTTTCGTTTTTGTTAAGTTGCTTCTTCAATGACACTAATAAAGGAGATTGGAATGACAATAATAATTTAAAGATCCGAGCTCTAGCCCATTTGTGGCTTTTCCGTTTCATCTGGTGAGAGATAAACTTTCAGTGAACATTTCTAATTGCAATTTGAGTATATGGTATGTGTATTACATGTATGTTGCGTTTCAATTATTCTGTTAGGATTGATCTATCACAATTTGGTCGATGCTTCCCTTTGTTTTTTAGATTTCCTTTAGCATGCAACATTTACCGACAAATGGAAAATTTTCATCATCTTATACTTTCTCATTTGTCCTGAATTTATTTGCCACTGACAGGAAAAAGGAAACCAGTTATCGAATAAACCCTACTTTTCAAAGTAACCTCCAGAAGCATTTGACTAGCGGGTAAGTTCTTATGTTAAATAATGTGGGTTTCTTTTATTTGATTTTTACCTCAAGATGATGTGTTTCTTGATGTTTCCTTGTGCTCGAGGTTCTGGATTCTGGCTGCGGGTTTTGTACGATAGCTCTAGATTTTCAAATGGACCTGATTTGCTATATAAGTTGTTAGCATAGAAATACGATCTTATGAATTGCTTTATTCATTTTTCTGCTTTTTCAATCTCATCTTGGATAATGAAAACCAAAGAACAGTCAAGCTTAACTAGCATACAGTTCCCTGCTTGTTTACTCATGTTTTCTAAACATTCTAGCTGTATTGTTTCTTTCCTTTAATTTATGGTATTGTATTTCTTAGGCGTGGACAGAAACTGTTTTCTGAGTATTCAAATGCTTTGATCATATTTTACGACTGATATTTGAAAGTTGCAACTCGGACACCGCAGTGGAGTTTTACCAAGGGAACCAATGCCTTCCAATATAACTGTAAGGCTCCCAAGCTTGGAGGAACTTGATGCCTATGCTCTTGAACAGTGGGAGGTCTGAACTTAATCTATGTGCTTCACTTAGCAGTCTTGTTTGGTTATGTGTGTTTAAGAAATATTTAGAGTAGTTCCTGTCTTCCATGGTGACTACTGCTGGATGGATTGACATGACTAGCTTTCTGCATTGTTTACTAATCTTATAGAAGATCTCATTTCCATATGATAACTTATATTTGTGTATGGTCAGTGTTTCCTGTTGCAACTCATAAATTCATCACAAGCAGAAAAACTGACAAACTTTAGCTCATCAATGATAAGAGTTTTCCAGCGGGGCCTTTTAAGTCAGAGGTATCTTCTCAATGGACTTCATGTTTGGCTTTGTTATCTCCACTTGGATATTAGGTGTTATTACCTTTAGTATGTAATATGCTTTGTATGTTCATTTCCTTCAGGGATAGCAAAGAAGCTCCAAGATTAACTGAGAGTGGATTCCAGTTTCTGGTATGCATCTCTTTGGTCATAAGCTATTTTCCATTCTCATGTTGGTTGCTAGAATTTGAAGGCTTTTTTGATTTTGTGATAGCTAATGGATACAAATGCACAATTGTGGTATATCGTCAGGGAATATATCTCAAATTCCGAGGTAAAAAATTCATTTACTTCTTTACGTTGTTTCTCTATAGAGTTGTGGCCTAACAACTTCTGGATTCTGACTGATTGTTACTGTAGATGTGAATCTGTTAATTGAATCTTCATTTTATGGAAAAATTAGAACATTATACAGTGGATAAAAGGTGACATTGAATTTGGGCAATCTTGACTGAGATGCCTAGCATTTTCATGGAAAACTTTGTCTAACTTCATATTGAAACTGCTGCGTTCTAGAAAAAGTTAATGTAGACAGCAAAGGAACCAAGTTCCTAGTTTTTCTTCTTTGTTTTGATAAAGCTTTATCTTCAACTGATTGATTGCTTTATATGAGATTTGCTTCTCAAGCTTTTTAAACAAATTGGTTCCACTCAGCTGAAATTTTGAAGTTAGCGCTGACACAACTTACACTATTTGATAAAGGTGCTTTTTCTCTTCTCATTCTTTTAATCCTTCATTTGTTTGATTGTGTTTTAGAGATTGTAAATGTGTGATGTGTTTCAAACTGTTTGTAGCTACAATATTATTATCAGGATCTTTGGAATCTTGCAGATATGTCAAGTAATATCTTTTTCTTAATTCAAGGTGTCTCTTCTTTGGTTCAGGAGCGAGGTGTAGATCCAGCAGATCTGATTTCATTTCTACTAGAGCTTAGTTTTCATATAATGGGCGAGGTACTAGATTCAAGTTTATATTTTCTCAGTGTCAGATCTTTACTGTTCTTATTAATATCTTTTAATATTGCTTTTGAGGAATCTTATGATGTCATATTGTGGATAATTTAGGCTTACAATATGAATACGCTAAACGAGATTCAGAGGACTGCGATCAAGGACCTTGCTGACTTGGGATTGATTAAACTTCAACAGGTTATATTTTTGATATTTGCTTTCCTCGTTTCTCTATGATGGTGACCTTGCAGATGATGACTTGTGTCTTTAAGTATATTACCAGGGGAGGAAAGAGAGTTGGTTCATACCTACCAAATTAGCGACAAATCTTTCAGTGAGCTTAACAGATTCGTCAACACGGAAACAGGTCTGCTAGATATCAAGTCCATAACTGCCTGGATATTATCAATGACTTTGGCTTTCAAAGTTTTCCAGTTGTGTTTTTCTTTTATTTCCCTGTAAATACCAATTGGAGCTGGATCACCCTTGCTTATGTAGATAGTGATTGATAGTGATAGTGTCTGTAGTAAACAGGTCTCTTGGTAGATGATAATCATACTTGCCTGATCTGTTACTTGCATGGCCATCATGTCTCGTTACTTGTTTTCATGGTTTTGCTTGGATCAAATCTCTAGTAGCTACAGGTTATTGTCCTTGTTTTGTTTCGAATTTTACTAGGTTTTACCACTAATGATAACAATTTACTTTTTGGGGCCTTAGATTGAAGCAATTCATTTCCAATATCTTTTTGCTGTATTATATCTGTTTCTTCTTCATCAGTCTGTATATTAATGTGCATTTTCGCACCAAAGTCCTAATTCCCATTCTCAATCTTCAACATACTTCTCTAGTGATCATTTGCTCTACATGTGGAATGTCAACCTGTATTTGGTTTCATAAGTTATGTGAATTTGTTGGTTATCTTTTTAGTTAGAAATGTGCTTGGATGCAAGCCAGCTTTATTCCTTTCCTATATTGTATTATTTTCAGGGATTTGTTGTTGTGGAAACCAACTTCAGGATGTATGCTTATTCGACATCTAAGCTACATTGTGAGATTTTACGTCTTTTCTCAAGGTGCGCTGTCTTGGTGGTTTAGAAGTCCATTTCTGCATGAGGCCTTAGAAAGTTCTCAAGTATTCTCATATTGTTTCTTCATTTAAATTCGTCTGCCCTCTATGTACAGGATAGAATATCAACTTCCCAACCTTATAGTTGGAGCAATAACAAAAGAGAGTCTGTATACTGCTTTTGAAAATGGCATTACAGCTGAGCAGGTGAGTTCTATTCTCCAATAACGGACTTTTGCTTCTTATGCTCAATTTCTTTCCCGACCAACACAATTGAATCTGCGAAAATTTTCTATGATCCCATTTGAAGTATGCCATCCCTGGTCTTTTGCACTGAGTTCCTTCAGTCGAGCATCTTTCATCCTGAACCGAGCATTTCATAAAACAGGTGTTATTAAGGTGCTAGATTCAAGAAATATATTATGCTAATATTTATTAGGGCTAATACTCCATTTTGATGACTGGCAGATAATTGGCTTTCTTCAGCAAAATGCTCACCCCCGAGTTGCAGAGAGAATACCATCTGTTCCTGAAAATGTTACAGATCAGGTCATTTTCCTATCTTTTTCATGTTCAATTTGATTCAACTGAGACAAGATGTGTTGACATGTTCATGTTGTTTGGACATGAACTAACATTGCCTTAAAGCCAAAATAAACCGTGGTGTAGGTCTACAATTCTGGATTTTGATGATTTGGCTTTCATGCTTTTGGTGACAGATAAGGCTGTGGGAATCGGATCTCAACAGGGTTGAGATGACCCTTGCACATCTTTATGATGAATTCCCATCTAGGGTAAATTTTTTCTCATTTTGAACACTAATTTATTCATTGTGCTTGTGTCATTGATGACGTAGCTTGCATCATTTGACAGGATGTATTTGATGCTGCATGTGACTATGCTCGAGAATGGGGTGGTTTGCTATGGGAAGATTCAAAGAAAATGCGCCTGGTAGGGAAGGCAGAAATTCACATGCAGATGCGGGAGTTTCTCCGTGGTCAAAAGCAGTAGACAGGATGCCTACAACGTTATATAGAGGCATTTAACCCCATCCAAGTGCTAGGGAGCATGGGAGAAAAAACTGATAACTGCAAACTACTAATAATTGAGTTACCCTCTCCCAAAAGAATATTTAAGGTGATATTTGAATGATATCCAGAAAAGAGGTGCATGGCTTTGGGGAACATACTGATGTTGACCTCAAGTCAAATTGTCCATGGGATGAGGTTATAATCGATTATATCCGCTGAGACAGAGAGGTGATCGCTGATTATGTGCAGTTGTATGTGATGTTTGAATATTGTTAATTATTTTCCTCGTGAAGTAAAAAGGGATGTTTATACTTTATAGTCAAGTGGTATTCTCTTGTATGCAGTTATAAGAAATAAGTTAGGAGTCGTGTATCATGTCAGACGGCAAGATTTTACGGAAACAATATATAAGAAATAAGTTGAAAACATTCATACTAATTTGAGATATGAGATGGCCAAATTGAGATTGAACAGACTTAAAGTGTGTATGTGATAACCGATGACCACTAGGGCACAGCAACATGAAGAGCTCACGAAGGCATTGCTATTCCTAATATGTCATATCCTTTCAATTGAGAAAATTGTTCTCTACTGTGTATTTCTGTGGCAAGATTCTTTCAAGTTTGCTTATAGCTAAGCTAATGTTTGAGAAGGATCTCAAAACGACCAATTAATAAATGCATCATCTTCGACAAATCTAAAACCATAAAAGGACATTGAAAAAACTAACAGTCTCTTCTTTTTTGCTTTAATTGGGTCGAATTGCTAGTCATTTCTATGCTTTGACAAGAAAACGAGAAGAATGTAATGTTTATGAAGTCCAATGATATGGTATTCCATGTGATTGTGCACTTTGGATGTCATAGACTCCGGCGGAAGGACATTGAAGAGGCATCTTTTGATGATTTTTTATGGTAAAGCACTTTCCAAGTAGATTACCTTGAATTGTTATTCCCTCGCCTATCTTATCATCCTATTTCAAGTGTTCCAATCCATTTGGCAAAATTTTAACTTTACAAGGTTACCATTGCTTAAGAGCTAGTTGACACTGTCGTAAGTTGAGTTTTTTGTAAGTTAAGATCTATGATTGTCTTCATATAGTAGATTACTTTCCATTTGCTTGAAAATGGTGGTAAAATTGTAGCATCAAACATGAATACGATCATGTTCAGCAAAACAAGAAACAACAGAATTCTGGGAAAATCATGATGCTCATTAAGGTTGTTGTTATGCAAATTTTTTGGGCGCAATGAATTTAAATTGGAGTAATTTTGTCAAGGTCTTTGTGTAGCAATCAACCTTAAGATAAAAAGTTCAATTCAGTCT
>JANZLX010000002.1:23354507-23368966 GCA_025531955.1 Erythroxylum orinocense
AGAAGACGAGAGGAAATAAACTCTTTCAAAGCAATCAACATTTAACGAAGAAGCGATATGGATACGGGTACGCAAAACTATTCGATCCGATAAATGATTTACAAATGTAACTTAAAGTTTAAATTAAATATTTGTAAAATATTAAAATTCATTTTAAACTGTGTTAAAAATTAATGAAATTTTATTTATCGTTACCTACTCATGCATTTACAACTTGGCGTGTGAACAGTATACAGAATTTGTTCCATAAGCCTACGTTTTCAGTAAAATGGATTATTATTTTAAGGTTGAAAGCCAATTCAGGCCATACAATTGATTTTGTGCATCAAGTATTACTGAATATCACGAGCCTAAGGAAAGGCTATGGTTAACCCAAATGCTACGTCATGAATGACCTAAGCTCATTGACCCACCAGAAAGATTTCAAATCGCAAATAGCTAGGCAGCACCATCTTTTCTGTTCTGTGTGGGTTCATATAAATATATAAATAAAATTAAGTAGCGCAAAATTAAAATACCTTAACGAAAAAACGATATTTCAACCTTAAATAGAGACAATTAGTAAGTAGTAAGTACAGTTGTGAAATGGTTGGTCAAGCTCAGATCACCTGTTATTATGGTTTATGGTTTAGATCACTTCCTATTTTATTAATTATTAGATAGATAATAAAGTAAAAATAGGCTAATAGAAATAGGACATCTGTCCCTAGTTGGCCAAGTGAGCCATGCAATGCAACTGACAGAGAAAAAACACGTGCATGTGGTTGTGGGCCTCGACACACCAAATTATTGGAGTTAATATTCATTGTTACGTACATAAACGCGTACAGCCCGCGTTTTGTTAATCTAGATAAGATACTTTCTCGAAGGCTAACGATATTGTACTTAAACACAGATTTTTTGGTTTCTCTGACAGCGGTCACTGCACATCTTTTGTCTGTTTATCTGTACGTACGGTACGCACGAGGCGGCGATATCCCTTGCGACTGCCGTACCTTTTGGTCAATAGCCAATTTGGAATTGAATTCATTTCTTATGACAGATTGATTGATGAGTGCTTGAAGAGAAAGTATAAGCTAATAATTATCACATGCAGACAATAGGAAATGAAAACTTGTGGTGTCTGAATCTGCTGCTTTCGTGGTCGTGGATTTATTACAATCAATTTTCCGAAGTCTCTAGATCTTTTTCTTTTGTTTACAACATACTATTCCATGATATTGGATTAAATTAG
This sequence comes from Erythroxylum orinocense, assembly GCA_025531955.1. Classification (NCBI taxonomy): domain Eukaryota; kingdom Viridiplantae; phylum Streptophyta; class Magnoliopsida; order Malpighiales; family Erythroxylaceae; genus Erythroxylum; species Erythroxylum orinocense. Next base: position 23,355,742 of record JANZLX010000002.1, read on the forward strand.
GCTGCCCAGATATCAATCAACATAATTTTTAGATTTTAAACGTCTAAGAGTTTTAAGTTGGAATATACGGAATCGACTGTTATACATAAATTTTTACTCTGTTTGATAATCAGCTGGTTATATTAACTATTAACTGATAGTTGATTATAATAGCTGACTTGATCAATTGATTGCATTAGCTGTTTGTCATTTGATATTTGATAAAATTAGTTGTTTATGTGTAAAATAAATTACGAGGACATGACAAAAAAAATTGTAAGGGTATAAATATTATATATCATAGTATTTCGTTGAATTTTCTTATAGGAATTTAGATTTGAAATATTAAATTAGACTAGTTCAGCAAAATAAATATATAATTACTTTTTATTATCATAATATTTTTATTAATTACTAAATTTAAAATTATTTTATCTCTTAATTTAAAATGAGTAATAAAATTAAATTGTGAATATTATTCAAAAATTATATAAAATTGTAATATATTTTTATTTAAAATATTATATCATTAAAACTTTTTATTAAATTACTATTTGTTTATATATAATAATTTAAGAAAATCATACTTCTTTTATTAACAAAACAACTATTAAATAATATGCGAAAAAGATAAACATGAAAATAAAAAAGAAAGAAAAGAGAGAATTAGGGATAAAACATGTAAATAAAAATGAGAGAATTAGGGATAAAACAAAATGGTTGCAAGTTAGGGATAAAACAAAATGATTGCAAGTTAGGTTTTAATACCTTCTAATTAAATTTTAAATCTATTCATTAATACATGATTAAGAAGTTGTGCTTTATTACATGATTAAGGTGCACAAATGTTCTTGCTAATTACTTTTTTTAATCACGAAAAACCATTTTATTATTTTTTGGTATTTCGTTCAACCATTTACTAGAAATTATTTGTTATATATATATAATTACAAATTTCAATCAAAAGGTCTTTATTTTTTATAAAAATTCAAAACCAAAAACAAAATGTTTCGACAGAAAAAATAAAAGATAAGCAAACGATACAAGCTCAAATCATATACTAATTAGTCCTTTTTGTGTTTGCTGAGTCCAGATCCTCTGTCCAGTTTTACTCTGTTTTATTGTCTCATGAAATCTCAACCATTTATTTTATGGGATCCATATAAATAAATGACTGATATTTATTGGACACAATAAAATACCATAATATTGTACAAAAGATCTGAACTCGTGTTTGCTATCCTGGAGAAACGTTTGTAAACTTTGGATTGCGGGAACAATTAGTATATTATGATTATATAGTGCATGAACAACTCGAGATAACCTCTTTTCCAAGGCTTGCCAATGGATTTGGATAAACTTGATACGTCGGTACCTAATTTGGGGCTCAGATACATAAAGTGAAGGTCCCTATCTTACAACATTCCAATTGTAGTGTTAGGAGTATTTCTCGTTGTTTGTGGTTAAAGATCATATTAAAGTCCTGATTTTTCAAGGGGTTGGTAAATCCTCCTGAGGAAAAGAATGGCCGAGCTTCTCTAAGTTCATCCAGAAAGCCAAAACACCCTGATGAAATTTTGAAGGCATTCTTGTCTTCTAATCCTGCAAATGCTTTCTCAATTAGAATTGGAGATGGTGCATTTCTGGCTTGTAATCCACCAAAGAACGATACATCAAAAGTACGGCTTTCTAGCATTGCCATTCGAATTTTGACGCAAATGTACACTTCTAACTTTGACAGGCATAATGAGAAATGTGAAACCCGGAAAATAAATGAGGGACTTGGTTAGTTAAAATCCCAGATCTCTTATTTATTGTTTCAGTTATTCTTTCTGGAGCTGTCTATCTAACAAGTGAAATTGAAGTTTGTTTTGTAGGTATCTGTCAGGAATCCCACATCGGACAATTATAAAGGCATTCAAGAGTTTATAATAGTGTGCAAACCTCCTCCTCTTGAGCTAACTTTTGGGGGTGAGTTAGGCATTTTCTATCATGTATTAGAGCCAATTTGTCTCGATAATTTGAGGCAGTGTCCGATTATGTTCCTTTGCCCAATATGTCCATTAGATGTCCAGTTCTGCTCTGGACTGAGAGGGGTGTGTCAGGAATCTCACATCGGACAATTATAAAAGCATTCAAGAGTTTATAATAGTGTGCAAATCTTCCCCTCTTGAGCTAACTTTTGAGAGTGAATTAGGCACTTTCTATCAGTATCTGAAAATTTTGAACAACCAATGTAGTCTCATCAAACAATATGGTCTGAAAAGGCGCCAATAAGGCCATGCTTTTTATTGAAACATACAGAATCCTCCGTAACCCTGCTCACCAGGTCCTCAAGGATCTGGATGTTGACTTCCAAAACTAGATATGTCTTTTACTGCTCTGATAAGCCTCTTTGTACTCCTTTTTAAGTCTTCAGCTATTTGGTTTAGTCACGTTTGATGTAACATTTACTCTTTTTGATGTATGTTTATAGGGCGCAAATGAGAGTATAGAACTATATTCAAGAATATCAGCTGATAGGCGAGGGGTAATGTCAGACGATGTGGAGATGATAAACCATTTCCATCAGGATGTTATGCTCCACAATGAAGAAGGATTGAAGAGCTATGAACTGAGCATCCAAGAAGCGAAGTTCAAGCACTGCCAAGGATCGACAGTGAAGGAGTCGTGCGACGCTAATTTCAAGGTTGATGTTCATTCCAGGTTAAGCATTGGAGCTTGGAAGTAAAGCTAAGTGGGTTCTGGGCAGCTAACTTACGAGGACTAGCACTTGTGATTTCCTTTTTAAATTATCTTGACTCAATGATACATGAATTGATTTACGGTTTCACTATCATGACAATGAAAATCGTCACTGTAATCCAAGCTAATGGCCTGCAAGAAATTATTGATTTTTCCTGGCTCTTTTTGACCTCTCTCAACGATAATAAACATATCAAGGGAAAAAAAATGTAAAATCTAATCTGATAGCCATTCTGAATAATGGTCTTCTAAGCACATTTTTCTCATCATGAAGAGATAGTCATTGTCATTAGATCTCAGATCCTGGTAAGCTATTTGGATTGTTTGAGTCCTTATTCCTCAAGGTTTTAAATACTATGAAGCTGCTGTGCAGCCCGAATAACTTTTGACAACCGTTTGTTCAATGACATAACCTCACTACAGTGCCCAGTACTGAAAGATAAGAACGGGTCATTAATAACCCCGTACTGGTAACTGAGGAAGATAACTGAGTAACAACCAAAATTAATTTGTTTCATTTGAATTGTAAAGGCTACTTTCACTTGTACAGTATAAAAAATGTTTCATGAATCAAAGCTAGATTCAGATTTTTATCTCTGAAGTACGGAGCCGTTAAGATCATCCAACCCCAACCACCGCAGATGTCAAGGACGTGAGGCTCATTCTAATTTGTTTCTCTTCTCACATGTTTAATTCTTGACACAGTTCATGAATTTGAATGGCAATGCTGTCTCCAGTTGGACATATAACTCAAAGTAGAGAGGCAAGTCCTGTGAATCTCCAAAGGTAATCCCAAACAAAATCCGCCAATTGATCAATCCACATCCACAAAAATCTGCAAGTTGGACAAGTTAAAGAAGGAAGAAATGAATACAATTATCATCTTCAATCCACTATACTATGTATTCTGATTATGCACAATTCTAGAGGCATTTCTAGGATACTCAACAATCTAAATACTAAAGGACCAATCCAATTAAACTTCCTAAATTTGGCGAAGTCCATTCTCTATAAAGGGTCCCCATGAGCTCACAGCAGTAGGCAAAAGGAATTCCAGGAATTTGCATGCAACAATTAAAAATTTATGGTGGCAAGTACGCTGCAAATTAGATTAGGTAACCAACCTCTAAATCAGGAATCGGATCATAAGCTTTGTTCTCTGTCTTATTGAACAAAGTAATGCCTGTTATTCTCTGAACTCCAAGTTTTGTAGCAATCAGGTTCTGTATAGTAAAGTTGTAGCAACGAGAGTCAAATATACTGTGATCGATTCTAAACATTGAAGTTAGAACTTATTAAATTACTGCTGAAGATATTGTATATAAAGCCATGATGGATCAAGAAGTTAACAGAACGAAGCTCTTACATCAGACCATAGGTAAACTTCATGCTTTCAAGCATGTATCAATGATTCACAAGAGCATGATGAACAAAAAATGAATCACTAATGGTGTGACCTGCTCGTTGAACTGTTATAGAAAGCACAATTAAAAAATTTCTTCATACCAGGGGGAAATTTGTGGTTCCAAATGCATCCAACAGGGGCAATTCCTGAAAATGTGCATCATATGCAAAGATTAGTACAAAAAGTTTTTGAATTATGAGAAATGCCAATCAAAAACCTGCAAATATTTTGTATTTTCTCAACCCCAAAAAATGAAATATATAAAAATAGCAGAGAACAAACTTGAGATCACAGGTTAAACCATTTTTGAACTTTTGATGGGATATCCCTATAGAAGTGTAACAATAACAACTAGCCTCTTTTACAGATTGAGTTTAAGATTAAGCAACAAGCATAACTTAGACCAAAAGAACATCATTGAAATATAGGTGAGGTTTGAAATCTAGACAGATGTAAGGAGACGCATCAAAGCCCAAAGTAGACAATTACCATTGTCTGAAGACCATTAATCATTACAGCCTTCTCATCAAGAGAATCATTTTCAGCTAGCCAAACCTCAAAGGGGCCGAGTTTTCTATCACTCAGATTTGTAACATTCAACTGCACCTGCAACAATTGACTGATTTCACTTAATAGATAATGAAAAAAAATACCCTATCTTAATGCACTTAATCATTCAAGAGTGGCAGGTAGTAGAAATGATAAAATGTTGAATTGAAAGTTGAATTAAAAGGAAAATGGAAGCACTGATCCTTGATTACCGAAAATGGTCTATCCATCTGGATCGTAGGGGGAACCTCAACAACATGCAACTCAAGCTCTTTTCGTTTAACAGGCTGCAGAAGGAAATTCCCAAATCCTGATTAGAATAAATGATAGATAAACTTAGGTATTTCATACATGAACAGAAACAAGAAATATATATACAAGTACCATACATACAGAACCTACCCAAAAACACAATAGCAGTATGCTTAAATAAACACCAGTTAATAATATAATTCCAACCAAACGATACAAAGCAACATCATTTTGTGATGAACCAGGAAAATCCAACACATGCTAGTATACTTTTCGCAAATTACTACGTCAACAAGGCAAAGTAAAATTTGCATGAGAATGTTCCTGACTGTATATATAACCATGATAAAGAAAGATCAGATTTAGAGAACATTAACACAGGTAACAAACAAATTGTTGGAGATTTTTCCCTTTCCAAGTAAGTAGCTATAAATGGGAGTGCAGATCGTAAACTTCTTAGATAAAAAGTAATTCACTTACAGAGCCAAGGATTTGTTGCGTTTGAAGACGCCCAGGTTCACCTAAATTTGTACGCCACGTTATTTGAAGCTTACCAAGAACATTACTTTGCACAGAACAATTTGGGGATAACTGCAACTGATAAAGATAGTTGTGTATCCCTCCTCCAGATCTAATGAGGACAGGTTGCTTAAATACCTTCCTATATGCATGAGACATAAATTAGGAAGTTTAAGTCGTTAAAAAGACCATCTCAATAAGGCAATATGAACGTTACAAGAATGAGCAGAAATAAACTCAATGCATAAAAGCACACCTTGATAATGAATCAGTCCTTGATTCATCTTCATCAGCTTTTAACAATTTCACAGCCCAATGCTGAGCTGGCTCAAACTCAACTTGATCCATGTAAAGATTTGTTTTTGTATGATTTTCAATGCATGCCTCTAAATAAGTGATGTCCTGAGATGGAAGAGACAGAAATTACAGGAAGAGCCAATTAACACCGGTGGATATCCAGACTTGTTTGAAACTTGGTTATTTATCGAATATGCAAACAGAAGTCTTCATAGAAGCCTACAGATATTCTTTAATCATTTTTCAATATGGAGCAAATAGGTAAGAAATATGAACTCATGTCCAACAGCCTGTTCTGTAAAACTCCATAACAAACCAGTAACTCTACTTCAGGGTCAGATTTGGAATAAGCACAAATGTAGTCTTCATTGGAGTCAGTTTAGAAAGTACAATACCTGATCAGCAACTTAGAAATAAAATGATGCATTACAAATCAGCCCCAATGAGAGATAAAACATAAATCATCCATATAACAACTGTAACCCTTATATAAGTAATATTACTCACGAGATTGTTAGTAATAGTCTAATACATAGCTGGCATACATAGTTCCTAATTAGTATACACCACTCCAACAAAAAATGAAACAAAAATCATTCACATACCAATCACAACTCTTGTTTAAGAACTATTCTTCCCATATCAGTGTCTTGCTGACATTGATGCCGCAATACACCATATAAATATTGGCCAGTAAGTTAAAGGATAATAAACTTACAGTAGAAGATAGGATCAAGCTGAACATACCTTGACAAGCCGCACCTGCAGAAGAATCATAAAGACCGCATGACTTTTTCATTCGTCAAGAAAGAGGATTGCATAAATAAAGATTTTAAAAAATTAGTTAAAGGTGTATGAAGACATTCAGATCAGAAGATGAAATAAAATTCTAATGGTGTCATTTGGGAAAAGTTCCATGCACGTACAATTACTATACCTTTGTTCTCACCGAAAGTGGATTGGCAACAATGAACTTGAAGAACTGTGGAAGATATTTACGTTCGCCATCACCATCATTGTACAATGCAGTGCAAACCAATCTTAGAGTTGCAAGGCCATATAAAAGAATGAAATTAGGTGACACTAACATGACTACCAACCTAAACAGAAAACTTGTGTTGTAATTACATTAGTCATTTGACAGAACTTACGTATGTGCCCCAAGTTCCTTGACATCATGTTCCACAATGAAATCATAGCGGCCCCCTGCACGAATAGTTTCTACAGGTGTTTTTGATGTGTCCAGAAGAAGGATCCTTTGCCTCTCTGTTTGGATTTCTGCCTACACTTCAATGCATACTTTTAAAAGTCATGAACGTTCAATCAGTTCTAGACCTTTAAAATCTTCATGGACACATCTCAAATAATGAAAATTTTTCTTCACCCGTGGCTCAAAACATATTTTTCAACAAGCACTTTAATACAGCGAGGCAGGCCTTCCATAAACCAACGGGAAAAAAGAGGAACACTAGGCATTTGGTGTATGAACTACAAAACCACGCGATTAACTTTTTGCTTCTCATATAAACAATAACATCATATGCACTTAAATAGAATACTACTACAATCATCACATAATCAACCAGTATCATTGACATCATAAGCAAAATGAGGTAAAAAAAATTATAACTTGAGAAGAAAGTAGAGGAAGAATGAAGGAATGAAGGATCACACCTTGATAATGATATCCCTAACTTCAAAACTAGAACTGTTGTTGATACTAATATAACTACAAAACGTCTCTCCCAAATATATAGCCCTACAACAACACGAAGAAGAAAATATTAAAAGCAGAGGGAAAAATGAAATCGAGATAGGAGAAAGAGGGGGAGAGAGAACCCAAAGGCTTGAGGGAGAACGAGGAGGCCAGAGAGAGCGAAGGAATCGGAGGGGTGATCGATAATATATCGGGAGCGGTAACTGAGATCGGAGGACGAGGAGGAGGGGTTGATGAAGTGGGAATGAATGAGAGGGGGAAGGTGGGAGGCGGCAATGGGATCGTCGAATATATCTTCACCGACAATTAGATCGGCGGGGTCGACACGGAGAGAAGTGTCAACGTGGAGCGTAGGCCTGCACAGCCTCATGACTCGAAAGGCCAGCGAGTGCGTTCCCGATGATGTACTCATTACTCTCTCTCTCTCTCTCTCCTCTGTCCCTCCTCGAGGAAATTATGCAAACCAAATTTTGCAGAGGCAAGCAAGCTGGCAGGACTCGGGAGGAGCTACTCCTCGAGGAAATTATGCAAACCAAATTTTGCAGAGGCAAGCAAGCTGGCAGGACTCGGGAGGAGCTACTCCTAGTACACTATTTTTAATATTGCTCTCTTACGCTGCCGTTCGGATGAGTTAATAGCTTTTAAGTATTTCTCCATATAATAACAATTTGTTATCCTTAAAAATCATGCAATTGCAATTTGCAAAGTCTTCAATTTTATTGTTTGACCAGACCAGACCAGACCAGATGTTGCTTTGGCGAATACAGGTTAAAACAAAAATGGAAGCATGCCTGTTTCATTAAAATATATGGGCGAGGAAGGAGCACATATCCAGGAAGTAACTTCAATTTAAAACAATACCACTCACACTACACTACTTGACACTGCATTTTGCTCAAACACAAAATGGGGACCGATTCAATTTAAAACATTGCCACTCACACTAAACTACTTGACACAGCATTTTGCATTTTTGCTCAAAAACAAAAATGGAGACCGATATCTTCCAGCATAATTGATATGAAAAATATTAAGAATTCAATGCTAATAAGACGATTAAGGAAACTGGCCCGGACTCTCCAAACAACTAATTCAGAGAGGAAAATCAAGCAAAACCAGATTAATATTCTGTCCACATGTTTTATAGAAGACAAATGGAGAAACAAGCAGCAGTAGAGAACACAAATCTCAACATATCATGCAACAAACTAAATTTGGATGACTGCAGTCGAATCAACTATACGTGACAATTAAGCAGACGGTGTTGATTCTGGTTCCGCTTCAGGTTGTTTGGAGGCTGCAGTAACCTCTTCTTTGGGTGGATCTGAAGAACCATTAGAAGCAGCATCTTTGACAGGCTCTCCTTTCGTTGATGCAGCATCTTTGACAGGCTCTCCTTTTGTTGACGCAGCATCTTTGCCAGCCTTGGCATTCTTTGCATCCTTGGCAGGTGGAGGAGGTACCATGTGAGGAGGAGGCGTGTGCTTTAGCTTCACAAGTATATGGCGCAACCGGGAAAGATCAGTAGGCTTTCCAGGCTTTGGCCCTTGGATGACTGTAATAGATGGCTTCTTTTCTTGATCCTTCTTTCCTCTTTTCTTCTCAATATTGGGAACTTCGTTAGGGATAAGCTCTGATATTGCTCTCCAATACTGTTTGTCAGCCTCTTTGTGGAATTTCTCTTGGTTGGCTAAGACTAACTGTTCCATACACAAACTCAGTATCCTAGATGTAGAGTAAAACAGGGCAGGCGAAAGCCCAGAGAAAGATATTTACTTTGATATTACCTTCTCCTTTTCTCTGTTATTAGTTTTGTTGTTCTCAACATTGACCTTTCTCTTCTCATAGAATGCTTGTATATACTCCTCAGCTTCTTCAATGATCTTCTTCCTGATCTCCTTCTCTCTCTTCTCCTTCTCTTCAAGTTGTAGAGCATTCTGACTGCAGAAAAATCCAATACAATTACCAATTCTGACTGGTAGACAATGTATGATAAAAGATGAAGATTTGTGTAAACCATATCCATCAGAACGTAGAAATTTTGTCCTCTTGGAGTAAAAAAGGAAAAAGACCCCTTGAGCAGGGGAAAAAGATAAACTAAAGAAATTTCAGAAATAGTCAACTTCTCAAAGTAAAGGTAACAAGCCTATCAATTTCTCATAATTGCTAGAAAGAGAATTCTATAGAAATTGCCACAGGGCTTCTATAAACAGGCTAGACATTATAGGAATCTCATTTACCTTACATGGAGTAACTATAAATCAACAATTGATTCTCAGAGTTCGAATCAGTTTTATATCACCAAAACTAAGGTGTCTTCCAATGTTTAATGTCGCTTGAAGTTGAAGATAATCAAAATATATCACATACCATTCAGGAACATAGTTTGTAACAAAAAATCATTCCAAGAAACTAAAATACATATGGATCTTAATGTCTTAAATAATCTCCGAGCGAACTCCTACACAAGGGGGCCTTATCACTCATATATTCACATACCCTATTATTACTAAAATTTATAACCAACTAAAATAACATTGTAACCATCTTGACTAGGATAAAAACACTTGACCACACGGAAGAGAAATGCCACCACGTCTGGTATCCCAATGACAACTCATATCACATAAAAACAGGTATGGCTTGAAACTCCTCAACTCACTCAAAATCCATGGATCCAACTTTCCGAACACAGTAAAACAAAGTGAAACTTGTTAATTTTAATACAATGGTCAGCAGAAGCGCAGATCAGAAACTTTCCATATATTTCTCCCATGAATTATGGGCATGCAAGACTAAAAAAATTTAAACTCCTGCACATCTTCAGATGTTAACACGTCCAGAGTGATGGAGACAGATCAAACAACTTCACTACTGAGAATTTCTTTAGAAATAGACACTTGAACATAAATAATTAAATAACCTAAATTCCAGTACTAACGATTAAAACCACATAGATCTAATCTTGCATAGTCCAACACAAAGTTATTAAAAAAAAGTGGAAAAAAAATCTCACTGCCGCCACTCTCTAAGAGCGAAGCCTTCCTCTGGCGTCATCTCCGTTGGAGGAGGAAGCACGGGACCATCGGAAGAGAAGAGGCCATCGTCAGCTCCAGAATAGCCATTGCCGTGGCCATTATCGACGCCGTAGGGGCTCTCGGAGAAGTTAGGGTTGGGATCTACATCGGTAGCTGAAGATCCAAAGCCGAATGCATCAGGAGAGGAGGAGGCGACGTGATCGACGGAGACTTCGGCGCCGGTATTGAAGTCGGAGTAGGAGCCGAAGTTGGAGTAGCTTTCGTCGACCTCCTCAAAAGATCTATGATTGGGCTCGTGGATCTCCTCGAACGAATCAAATGAAGCCATTTTACTTTCTCTGTTATTTCTGATCTTTCTTTGTAGAAATGTGGTTCTGTCTACGAGGATGGCCCTTGATGCATAAGAAGAAAAGAGTTGCTTATGATTGACTTTTTATATAGTTACCGGTCACCGAGACTAGAAAAAGAAAAATCAAAGATTTTACTTTTACTTTAAAAATCAAGATACTTAAGGGATTACTGCCTTCTTCTCGCTATCTCTAATTCCATTTTACTTTTTTTAAAACATATATTATCTTACGTTATTTAAAAATATTATTTAATGTTAAAAAACTTCAAATAATTTAATTAATCATTATATTAATTGAGTATGTATAAATGTTTAATAAGAAATCAATCTAACTATTTTATATAAAAAATAAGTTGGTCAAATTACATTTATGTAATTTTTAATTAAACAAGAAAGATGAATCAATATCATATTATTATTAGTGGTCTAAAATAAATTTAGTATATTTGACCCAAAAGTGAAAAGGGTCCAAATATTAGAAGTTCTGAAAGACATTTGAACACAGAATTCATGTACAGAAGAATCAATTGAGAAGTCCCAGATTCAAGAATTCCCGAAAGTTAATATATGATTGACATGTGCTTTGAAAAAATAATGTAGGGAGGCGGTTAACTAGAACATGGAAGTTGAGAAAATAGTGAAAATAGTTAATGAAAACGTGACTAAATGGGCTAAAAGTAAGGCGATTATAGGAAGTCCAAAACGTTGAAGTTAAAGCGATAGTGGCAGGTAGTCAGAAAAAATGTAGAGAAGGGGATAGTTACAACAAAAATTGTTTGAGGGTAAGAGAGGACTTGTTGGACCCCGAATTTTTCTTAGAAGTTAGAATTATTAAATGAGAAATTTTAGCGATTAGTCATGAGTAAAGAATAAATGAATGAAAATCCTTGAATTAGAAATGATAGACAACTAAGACAAGATTAAAGTAGTAAATGAGAAGTGTGGATAGATTCATGTTTTTGCTTTGGTGTTTTTGGTAGAAAAGAGATTATGAAATGAGAAGAATTAAGGTGAAAGTTAGAAGTAAATGGAAAGCGAAATGAAGTAGAATATGTGTAGTAAGTTGATGATCAATGAAATATGAACTGGGTATGGATGATTGTTAAGTTGAAATTAGGTATATGTGAAGAAGTTTTATATATATATATATATATATATAGTTGAATGGAATGAGTCAGATGAGCTGAGATTTGAGAGTCTAATAAAGTCAATTTAGTAGTTGAATGGTTATGCTCAGGACATCCCAAGTCTATACAGTGTAAATTTCAAGTCTTCCATAGGGGCAAAATTTCATGTTGTGACTTCAGTTGAAAAACTATATTGATCTAGGCTAAATTATACAAAATTGGCTTCTAGAAAGTTGTAGTTTATCTTTCTAGCTTTCCAACAGTATATATACTATGAAAATTTTGCACATTTGAGTCGAAAGTTATAATCTTTATAAGTAGAGGTGCTCTAGAGAGTGTGGTTAATGATTTAGAACTTGTAGGGATGTGAGGAAGACCTAGTAGAAATAAACATCTTCTACTGAAACATCTTCTACCGAAACATCTTCTACCAAAACATCTTCTACCGAAACATCTTCTTATGCACTGTACATCTTCTTACGCATAGACAAAATCATCTACACTATTGTCTGGTCCAATTTTGACGCTCTAGATGATAGAATCCATCTTCAAGGTCTTTATAAAAGTTGTAGATCTAGAAGTCCTCTTTCAATCCGTCAAGAATGACCTTGATCCGAAATCTATAGAGAAAGTTATGTCAATTGTTCCAAGACAGGTGCAATATGATTGAGGCCAAAAATCATGTTTGATTCTTTTGGCCATAACTTCATCATTCAAACTTCAAACAAAGTGATTCTTAGACCAATAGTTTCTTAACACATTTCTTTATCTCTCCAAAGAATTTGATAGCATTTGGTGGGGATTAGAAAAATATTGTTTGAATCAAAGTAAGGGTATCAGTTGAAAGAGTATGAATTGGATATTTTATTGAACATACTTTGGTATTTTGATGATATCTTGATTAGTAGAGCTCTAAATGAGATGATTCTTGTTTCAACATAAACTAGAGATGCGGAGCTACAAATTATATGAAGAAATCAAAATTTAATTCAGTCTCTAAGACTTTCAATTTCTGGGCGGAATTTAAGTATAGTGTACTATTTCAATATAAGAACAGTCCAAAAATATTTGAGGCAATACTTTCAGATTTCTGAACTAAATTGAATGATTTTGGTGTCATTAGAAACTTAAGACAATGGAAAACATTTTTTAGAAGAAAGTGTTATGTCAGAATATTCAAGGGTATTTTTGGTAAGACACTTAAGCATAAAAGACATAAGGCATAAATGGAAGGGCACATTGGACAAT
>JANZLX010000002.1:23372424-23387362 GCA_025531955.1 Erythroxylum orinocense
CCCTTCTTACTAATTTCGCTTGCATTTTATGACATATAGGCTAGCTTAGGTCTATTTCATTAGGTTCCGGTTAAGTGAGACGACCCGAAGTTGCATCCTATATTGCAATCCTTGGAATTAAATTATTTTTGATTCGGCTCCCAAGGGTTTGATCTTAAGATTGATACAAAGAGCCCATCACCAGCATTGTTTGGTATCAGAGCTCATGTTTTGATGACTCTGAATGTTGGGCTCCAGAAGCGGAGTCCAGCAGGACTATAAATTCACTAACACTTGGACAACAATGGATACAATTCCCAAACACATTCAATCACTAGACATTCTCAAGTCAATCCTCAGATAAACAAATAACTCTAAAATTACTTTTTAATTATTTTTTTCCAGCTTTCTTACGTTGTGTATTAAGTTTTATTACCTCAAATTCCCTTTGTAGCTTAAATTTTCCCTTTTATGTAAATCAAATCGTTTATTTTTCCATACATTCTAGTATTTTAGTAGCTTAGAATTTTATTTTCTAATTTTTTCAAAGTCCACTTATATTATCAATAAGAATTTAGGTATAAATTCTAGGAGAATTTCTCCTTGACATGCCCGAATTCTAGATTAACACCAAAAAATTTGGCATGTTTGGGGGGACTACATTTCTACGAACACGGAATGGAAAAGAAATTGCTTTGCCTCTAGCTCTAAAGGAAGAAGTCCCTACAACAATCGAGAATTAAGGTTTTGTAACCCAAATGGTAGAGAATCTTGATAAGGCAGCCTCACCTTCAGCTAACTTTGCTACTGGTGAGAATCCAAAATTGTCGCAATGGAACGACATTGTTTAAACAAACAAAATTCCAAAATTAAAGTCTAATACAACCTCCATGACCAATGCAATCAAGATATTGTTAGAGAAGGTTGACAAACTATACGTTGCTCTGATACAATTTACTAGGCAAAACTCTTACTTTAGCAAAGCAAATTTTTGAAGGACTCGGGTGCATCTTGCTCCTAATGAGATGGTAGCTGGAGAATACAGTCGCCTTCCAACTATTTCCTCTGTAGATGAAAAATACGTTCCTCCTTATAAAAGAGATGATGTTCTTATGGCGCCTCATTACATTAATATTGAAAATGGCCAATATGCAGTTATCCTAAAATCTTGGCAAATATGGATTTACTGGGGAGGTTAATCTTAATAGACTACAATATGGTTTGGGGGGTAACATTATAGCTGTAAACCACAATCCTATTATTTCCCCACCGTAAATTATATTACAAGTTGATATGGGAGTAGTTAAAGAAGTTGTTTAGGAATTGTACGGGCTTAGTTTGAGACAGCTTAGCCACCCAGAATTTCATAAGCCTCAGATTGGTCATGAGAATCTTATCCTCATGGTTATAAAATTCATGAATTTAACTTATTTTCTTGTGAAGATGGTCAACTAACTATTGAGCACATCATTAGATTCCCCAGACAATGTGGAGAATTAGTCATATACAAAAACTTCAACAACTTTAAGCTAAAGTTGTTCCCGAGTTCATTAAGATGAACTACCTTCTCTTAGTATGCTTTATCACTAAAGAATTATATATTTTCCTAGGCTTAAATGGAAAGATTATTTTACACTCAGTTTTCTAGGACTGAGCCTGAAGCTAGCATAAGTGAGTTGTGAAGGGTCACTTAGAAGAGTGGTGAGTGTGCTGACATGTTCATTACTCATTTTAAGAAAATGAGAAGTTGATGGTAGATCGCGCTTCCAAAAACTAAATATGTGAAGTTAGCTCAAAGAGGGTTGGACATTGAATTGCAGAAGAAATTCCTAGTCGTGAATTTTGTGATTTCTATGAACTAGCAGTAAAAGTCTCAAAATATGAAGAACTTCTTAAGAAAGAGGGACACTGCAAGAAGAATTTAGTAGGCACTTAGGTTACTAAGACGAATTCTTATGATTCTATAATAACGAAAGTCAACATCTCTAGAACTTGTGTTTACTCCTCTTTGCAGTGTAAATCCTTGGAAATCAAAAGGAAAATGTAAGCTCCGTCTACATAAATTCAATACACCTTTGACACTTCAAAAATAGAAGAGATTTTTGAATATTTATTGCAAGAAAAAATTATCACCTTATCGCCTAAGAATAGAATTCCTATAAAAGAAGAAATTAGAAGGTAAAGGCTACTGCAAATATCACAATACCTGGAGTTGCTCAACCAATTCTTGTTAGGTGTTCAAGAATGTATTATAGGACCAAATCAATAAGGGAATTATGTTATTCATTAAAGCTGACTAAACTATGTTGATAAATGAAGACCTATTCCCACCAGTGGCAACCATTAATGCCACTGAATTTGACTTACACCTATTGTTAGATGTCAAAAAAAGTTGAAATTTTTGGAAGATAATTTAACATTAATATCAAATTCATAAACAAATTTTTTATTCCTAGCTACAATAGTAACTTTAGGAAAAAGTTTATAGAATTCCTAGAATCCAATAAAAAGGAGAAATTTCAAGGAAAAACCACCAAGTAGGTTGACTCTTATATCAAAATTGACCAATCCCCCCTTTCATTACCATCTATTTTTCTTCCATTTTCTTTGAATGCTAGATGTAAAAATTTACAAAAATTTAGAGGACAGATTATAAGCAAAGATATGAACCTCGAATTATGAGTTTTCAACACAAACAACCTAAATTTGTAATGCCACTATGAGTGCCACCATCTCGACAGCGGCAGCAACTAAGACACTCCAAGAATTTTATACCCTTAACTCAAACTCAAAAAAGATGGCTCCCGTGACAGAGGTCGATTACTAAGATTGAGGAAGATAAGCCAGCATTGTTGGAGGAACCAACTTCAAGAAAGTAAATCATTGTAAAATATGTTTTCTCTGAAGAAACTACTACAGATCTTAACAATAAAAAGGGAAGGGTAGAAGTCGTTAGTGAAAAACCATACAAGAAAAAAGAGAATCTTAGATTTCATAAGAAGTCAGCCCACTTTGAGAGATAGGATAAGGATTACAATGAATTCATTACGATTGGATAAATTCCCATTCATGTACCATATACCATTTCCTTTATGAAACACCTTGCTTCATTTGGTAATCTAGGGCAAAAAAGATGTAATCCCCTCCTAGGAGGGGAGAATATAGGGTGTCAGTATTAACAATAAGACTAGGAATTCCAGAAAATGTGGTGCTGAAATAGTCAACTTATATTATGACACAACATATAAGACCTCTATACATTAAGGTTCACATCAATTGAAGACCAACTGCAAGTGTTTTGGTCAATAATAGGTTAGTAGTAATATTATGCCAACTAAAATGATGATATCTTTGGGCAACTACGATGTGGACTTGATACAAATCGATGTATATGTTGATGCATTCAATTGTGAGATTACTAAAGTATGTTAAGTTCTCCCTATAAATATTATAGTATGAGGAAAGACTTTATTAATTGCTTTCTTTGTTGTTGACACCCACACCAACCACTAAGCCTTATTAGGGAAGATTGGATCCACTCTGACTATTACATTCCAACATCGCTCCATCAACTTTGACCTTTATGGAAAGGAGATGAAGTAGAAATCATTTGGGCTGATTTGCAGCCATTTCATACTAAAGTTGATATGATGAAGGTAAAATTCTACATAAACTATGTAAAGTTGGTATAAATTCAGAAGTCGTTATGTTATAAGGATGGCAAAGAAAAGATGAAAACAGAGTTAGAAAGATTCATAAAAACAACTACTTAATGTTGGTATAAATTCAGAAGTCGTTATGTTATAAGGAAGGCAAAGAAAAGATGAAAACAGAGTTAGAAAGATTCTTAAAAACAACTACCATTGTGCCTACTCCTAGGATAATGAAGGTTCCTATTATAAAAGAACCTGATGAGTGAATTCTTACAAAAAGAAAACACAATAGCTACAGCCATAAAGATCAAATATCGAATACAACAAGTCTTAGAGAATTCTGAAGAAATAAATAGATGTGATAATGTAGAACTAGTTTTAAAAAAGAAGAAAAACCACTAATGAGTGACAATGGTATCTACGAGTTAAAATTAGCTCTTAAGAAGTTTAATGATTATGAGAGACAAAACTAAGAATCATTAAAAGAAGTGAATCTGGGTGATTCACAAGAATTCCATGAAGTTTTTATTAGAAAAAAACTCATATTCAAAGATGAAGCTTGAACTAGAGGAATTCTTGAAAGCATTTGAAGATTGGTTCAGATTCCAAAATTTTGCCCTCACCGTTAACCTCATAGTTGGTGTTCTAAAGAAGTTGAGCTAAAGATTAAAGAAGAAGCAGAAAATTTATGAAAGGTTGGTTTCATTAGACTAGTCGGATATACTATATAGTTAGCCAACATTTTGTGTATCATTAAAAAGAATGGAAAGATAAGAATTGGTGTTGATTTTAAGGATTTAGATGTAACTACTCCTAAATATGTATACATAAAACCAATTGCAGATTCTTTGATAGATGCAAAAGCTAGACATTCTTTGTTTTCTTTTATGGACTATTTTTCTAGTTATCATCAAATTTTTATAACCAAAAATGATATTTCCAAAATAAAGTTCAAATGTCAAAGATCAATGAGGAAATTCGAGTAGATCGTACTACCTTTCAATTTAAAGAATGTAAGAGCCATTATTATAGGGATACAAATGTTATATTTAATGATTTTATAGAATGCACTTTGGAAGTTTACATAGATGATATTGTCGTGAAGTTAAAAAAAAGTGCATATCATATTTAGGATTTAAAAGAAGCCTTTCATAGGATGAGAAGCCATAAATTGAAGTTGAATTCCCTGAAGCATGCTTTTCAGAGTAAAAGCAGGGAACTTCCTGGGGTTTTAGTTCACAATAGAGGAATTGAGGTAGATAAAAATAAGGCAAAAGCTATTTTTAAAGCAAAACCACCCTAAAATAAGACAAAGCTTAAAAGGTTTTTAGGCTAGTGATGGTTAGATAATAGAAAAGGGTAAATACTAGTACTTACAATCCTCGTGGGATCGAACCATACTTGCTTGTGCTAGCTATAACCATGACGTGTACTTGCGGTATAATATTGATAAATTCTTATAAGCATAGAATAAGTCAATCAAGTTTTTGGCACTGTTTCTGAGGATCAGTAATATTAGGAAAGCCTAGATTTTATTAATCTAACCATTTTTACTTTATTTTATCTTATTTTATTTCTAGTTTATTTCATTTTATTGATTCTTTAATTTTCTTGTTTTCGCAGCTATTGACTGTTTGGTTAGTTTATGGCCTAAAATAATCCAACGAGCTTAGTAGATGAAGATCCAAAAATCAAGAAAATAACTTATAGAAATCTTTGCAGGACAAAACTGAGAGAGTTTGAGCTAGATCGATAAATAGAGGACTTGGAGGGTCAAATTGATACTAAGGAATCACGAACCATAGCGGACCAACCAAAGACGATGTTCATTACGCTATACTAGATTTGACAGGAGCGAAGTCTAGCATTGTCAGACCGATGTTGAACGCTAATAATTTTGAGATCAAGCTGAGTATTATACAAATAACACAATAGTCTATCCAATTTGATAAACTTTGAGATAAAGATGTGAATGCACATATCTCAAATTTCATGGAGATTTATGACACTTTTAATATAAATGGAGTTAATGATGATGCAATAAAATTGTGGTTATTCCCATTTTCATTAAGGGTAAAGGCGAAGAAATGATTAAATTCAATGCAAAGATCAACACCCATTACATGATATCAAGTGGCAGAGGAATTTTTTTTATTAAAGTACTATCAATAAGAAGACACTTTAAGCTTAGGACATTATTGAAGACATAAAAATGAACAACTACCAATGGTGCTCCTCTTAAGAAATAATTAATAAGCTAGTGGGGGTATACAAAGTAGACACAGTGGCACAGTAGGCAAATTAGGTGGAAGCCCTAAAAAAATACTAACAATGAATCCACAATGCCAAGTTATATAGTGAGAAATATGCAAGTTAGAGCATACAATTCAAAACTGTCAAACATTACAGTCCGAACATTTGGATTATATAGGGAATGCTCCTAGACCCCAAAACAATCTATAATACTTACAATCCAAGATATAGGAATCACCCCAATTTCACTTTAGGAAATCAAGGGTAAGCAAGAAATAACCCTCTACCCAGATTTTAGCAATAACTAACTCAAACTAAGAAGCCTACTTCATAGGAGATGATGATAATAAAATTGCTCAAGATTCTGACCCAAGACATCAAGGAATAGAGGCTTCTATACGTAACTTAGAGGTTCAAAGTAGTTAAATCACAAAATTAGTATTTGAAAGATCATGGGGTAGTTTGCCTAGTACCAGGTAGACAAACCTTGAATAATGTGTAATGGTAATCACCTTTTGTAGTGGAAAAGAGCTTCCAAAAAAAGAAGGAGAATACTAAGAGTCAATTAGAAGCTGAAGCTGAAGGCCTAATAAGTAGAAATTATAGTATATTTTTCACCCATATTTTACATTGTTTTAAATTATTCACATAGCACTTTTGGGTTAAATTATTGCATCTTTATTAATTATTCAAGTTATTTAATTTTTTATGTTATTGCTAAAAATATAGATATGTCTAATTTGTATTAAATATTTTTATAGATTTGATGGACCCAAAAGGAAAACCTAAAACAAGCCAATAGAAGAACAAAACAGTAGTTGGACAAAAGCACCAAAACGCTATCAACAAACGTAAAAACGACAATAGTAGCAGATAAGCAATTGCATAATCAAATCAACACAATCCAAGCAACAAAATAAAACGCAATAGGACAAAAACCGAAAACACAGTAATTGAGGAAACAAATAAAATGTAACACAAAAATAAAAGAAGCAAAGCAGCAGCTAAGACAGAAATAAAATGCAGAGCAGCAGAAGAAGCAAAAACACAAAAACCTAACTAAAAATCCATTTGAAAATGGATTAGATAACAAGAAGCAACATCGCTGGGCAGGGGGTAGTTGGAGGAGACTCACCCATTTGATGTTCGCTACACAAAATCTCTTCCAAATGGAAGAGATAAGTGGAAGCTTGTCAAAGAACCAGAAACATGTGGCAACTGGGATGTTTCTCATAGGCTATAAAAAGTTAGTTGTGTGAAGGTAAAAAAGAGAGCAAGCAGTCATGCAAGAAGAGAGCTCTCCAATAGATTGTCTTCCAAGGCAGTTTGATGCAAAAAGATAGTGCAAGAAGGTGCAGTAGTGTTTGGAGAGCCATATTCCCACATGTTTTGAGCTGGTTCGTGACTGATGGTGGAGAAATTCCATACTTTAAGGTTGGTTCAAGGTCTGTGAAAGCAGAAAATTCAATGAGTTTTCCAGAAACCTTAGTCTCTTTATTTCTAGTTTCCTATGCTTAATTTATGATTAATTGTTGAATTTTAGTTTAGTTATATTGTTTTGATTATTTATGATATTATTTTAATCAAACTGATTACCGAGTGGATTTAACATTTATGAAAATGATGGAATTTTGATGTCAAATTTCGGTTGTTGATTATGTTTCTTTATGCTTAACATATTAAGTTGGTTTAATTTCTAAGAGTAAAAAGAAGCAAGTAGAAACTAGCCTGTTGGTATTCTACATTTAATTTGTTAAATGTCTCGGATTATTTTGGATATATCAAAATTGTATGACTGAACTAAAATTTAAATCATGCTTGTTCATTTATAAATATTAGGTTAGATTTATGTTTTATTTCTTTGATTCCAAAACTTGATTCGTTCAAACATCGAAGACCCCCTTTTCTTATTTGCATATTAGCTTAGCATAATTCATAGGTTTTCATAATTCTAATTGTTTTAGTTTTTGAATTTTTCCTAATTGATGATATTAATCTTGTATATGAATATAATTGGATGAAATCTTTATACGTGTTTCATTATATACGTTTAACTTCTTTTCAATTCGTAAAATAGCATAGCTTAATGTATTATCTTAAAAAGAACTATGTAATGGATATTTCATACTAATATATTGATTAATATGTTTATGACAAATCTGGAACTTTTCTTTTATCGAATTTTTTTAATTAATTGAATTATGTAAAGATATGTGCTTTAATATAACTAGATGTGTAAATTCCAAATTAGGATTGTTTTAAAAGAATTGTAATTAATAAACTAATTTAGTAAATTAACGTTCCTCGTGGGATCGACTATTATTTGCTATATACTACATTATTTAATAAATTGATTAATAAGTTGAAAACAAATAAGGATTTAATTTTAAATCCCTAACAACACGTATTAAATTTTGGCACCGTTGTTGGGGAAAGTTGTATTTACTTAGTTTATTTATTTATTTTTGAATCATAACTAACAATTCTTTTGTTTTTGAAGTTGTTTTATAAATGCTTGAAGAAATTTTACTAAAGGAACCTTGACAGCAGAGGAGGACATCGAGCCAATGACATAAACCAAAGGCGTTATTAGGAGGCAACCCAAGACAACAAAAATCATAGTTTAATTTCTTTCTCCTTAGCTCTTTTTTTTAATATATATATATAACTATTTATGTTTCCAAAAAGGTCAAAATATTTTTGCTATTTTATCCGTTTGTTTTGCTCGAATATTCATTTTTCTGCATTTAGTTGTTGCATTGAGGACAGTGTAAAGTTTAAGTGCAGGGGAGATTATAAAAACATAACCTAGTTGTTTTATGCATTTTATTTATAAAAATAGGGATTAAAAAATTTATAAATTTTTATTGCTTGCTTAGGCTAGTTCGCGTTGACATTATTTTGTTTTATGTAAACATTTAGTTTTTATCACCAAAAAAAAGGGGGAAAATAAAATTCAACCTTATGGTTGATAGATTAGTAAGATGTACAGGTTATTTTCTTTAACACAATATGTTTTAAAAAAATTTTGTTTAATTTTAGGTTCACACTTAAGAGAATTAACCCTTATTTGATAAATTTAGTTTAAGAGCAATTGGAAGTCTTATTTTAATTTTACATACACGGCATTAAGGTCAGACTTTTACTTAATTTAAAAATGTCTAGTATCTTTGGTGATTTTCATTTACTTTTGATTACTGGAGAAATACTTGATTTGATCTTCAAAATTTAATTTAAAAATGTTATTGTTAATAATCAAATGCCCCTTTAAGACAAAAAAAATGGTTACTGGGGAAACATTTAAGGACAAGAGACCAAACACTCCTTTGAGATCATAAGTAAGGTGAGAAGATGAACCAAACACAAAGGGTAAAGTGCCTATTGTGTTAGGAGCTAGTGGTAAAAAATAATAAAATAAAATAATTCAAGTCAAACCAAGACGTTTTGTATGTAGAATTAATATACCGACATTACTTATAAACTAACTTGATACGAACCAAGGTGGTGACACTCAAGGTGTCATTTTTTCCAAAATGGCCCGATAACTAGGAGCAAGGCGCGACATATGAAGATCAAATTGAATACTTTTGTTCAAGAGTTCATCTCTAGCGAATTGAAGATATCTTATAGTGATCGTGAGAATTCGAAGTACAAGAATAAAGCTCGTTGGAGTCATCTCTAAATTTTGGAAAAAGGCCAATGATAGTAGTAACCCATATTATTGAAGAAGAGCCCAACATATGCCTCCATTTGGCATCCCGTAAAACCCAAATTTACTACAAATTTGGAGATGTCTACATTCGATGAACTTGAATAAGAGTTTGCCACAAGGGGTAATTCTTATTGCCATCCGCCAAATAAGATAATTCCTAATTATCTTATATCTACCATGGAGATTAGATTGATCGGCAATGCCAATCTTTGGCAATTATTTGTATTTATCACTTAGTTAATTATTATTTGAGTCATTACTTAATTCTCATTGGTTGATACACATCATATATGAGTTTTAAGTAAATTCTATTGGTTAGATTATTTTTATCTTTTCTTTTACTAGATTATTATTAGGAGTTTGTTTAGTTTACAACAACTCTTTTACCTTGCCTATAAATAGGCGTCATTGTTTAAGCATGGAGGAGAGATTGAATAAATTGAGTATTTTTGTTTCTTTTTAAATTTGTGAGATGTAAATTTTGAGAGTTGAGTGATTCTTCTCTTGTTGGTTTTTGGAGTTTGTTACTTTTCGAATCCTACGGAGTTGCAAGCCTTCAAATTTTGTTCCCGGTTATCGACGTTTCTAGGAGTCCGTCTTCTAGGGGTTTCGTAAGGGCTCCGCTCAATTGTGGGTGTTTTTGGTTACAAGTTAACCAAGAGTTCCATAGGATTCGAGATATAGGAAGTCACACTTGTGCGCAATTCAATTCGTTTTGGGTATTTCATGTTAAGATCCGGGGGTTCTGCATCAAGGAGGAAGTTTCAACAGTCCTACAACCACACGGCCATATGTGTACTTACACAGTCGTGTAAGCGAGCTATATGGGAGTGTAAGTGATCATGTAGCTTATTGTGAACTTGATAATTTTTGACAATCATGACATACATGGTCACTTACATGCCCGTGTAGCTAACCATGTACTATTACAAAACACTAATTTTAAGTATAAAAGGGCATTTAAAAGCCCAAATACGGAATGAAGACATTATATACTCAAAAGGGGACAAATTCCTTACAATTTGGAGAGCTATATCTTTCCAGTTCAATGTGAATATCAAGGTCGACAAACATGTTAGGGCAATGATTAATCTAGTGATCTTGTTCTTAAGTCTCTATTGTAATTGATTATGTTGTTCTATGATTAATATTTTGGGATTTATATATAAAGGATTTAGATATTCCAAATAGATTATTCATATATGAACTCATTGCTAGAATCTATATTGCAATACGTAATCCTTATACATATGATTCGCTTATGGTAAACTAATGGTCAAGCATCATTAATTATAACATAGCATAAGTTAAGTAACCCAAGATTATGTGGTTATTTCTTATATTAACATATTTTCCTATTATATAATATAGTTGTCCCACTGAATCTAGAGAATTTATTTTAGGTTGTCTGATAGCTAAACCTAATTACAGAACTTGTTTTAATTAGATACAACCTAAAAGAAAATTGGGATTAACAAAGCATGCTATTAATAGCTAATAGTTTCAAAGAGACGTACAAGAATAACATGACACGTAATTATGCACATTCATGTAAAGGTTGAGATTGAATCGCGAACTGAATTCAAAACCTATTGATTACTCTCATTAATTTTGTGTTGTTTGAATTGATTTATCTTCCATAGTTTAGTTTTACCTTACTTTTATTAATTGAATTCAACCAAACCCCCCCTCCTACCCAAATCCTAAACACTAGTTTATTTATTATAAAAGCTAAACACACACTCTCTATGGATATGATCCTTTCTCACCACTACTATAAATTTATTTATGTAGAGTTAGATTTTGTTTTCTGGTGTGTTTGATGTGCATTAAGAATTTTAGTGTCAATGCTAGGGAGTAAAGTGATTTAGTTTTTGTTTTTGATATTAATTGGTATTTTGTATATATATTTGTTTAGAATTAATTTTTACAGATATTTCTTGATCTTATTATGTCTAATAGTGTTTGTGTATGGTCGTGATGAGATCTCCTCATTAAGACCTTGTATCCCGAGATGGAAAGGACACTTTGAAGATTGCTTAGGGAAAATAGAGCAACTATAAGAATAGAGCAAATAATCAATTTAGAAGAAGTTATGGCCAATCTAAGAACTCTAAGAGAGTTAATTGCCTTGGATTTGACTCAAAGGTCCTTATGCATTTCTTTTCTAAATTTTGTTGAACATATTACCTTTGAGCTTAAGTCTGTCTTAATTTATCTTTTGCCTAACTTTCACGGTCTTGCAGGTGGGGATTCTCACAAGCATTTCAAGGAGCTTAATATGGTCTATCTTAGTATGAAACCTCCAAGGGTGACGAAAGAGCATAATGGTCTACCTTAGTATAAAAACTCTAAGGGTGACAAAAGAACATATTATGTTGAGAGCTTTTCCATTTTCACTAAAGGAAGTGACAACATATTGACTTTTTGATTTGTCTACAAGGAGTGTGAGCTCATGGATTAAAATAAAGGGGTTGCTTTTGGAGAAGCACTTACGACTTCAAAGATAGTCAGTATAAGAAAAGAGATTTATGGAATAAAGCAATATCATAGAGAAACTTTTTACGAGTATTAGGAGCACTTCAACAAGTTATGTGCCAGCTGCCCTCATCACAATATCATAAAATAACTCCTTATCCAATACTTCTTTGAACGATCAGTGCTTATAGATAAGAGCCTGGTAAACGCAGTAAATGGTGGAGCACTATATGAAAAGACTCCAGTAGAGGCTAGAACTTAAAAATCAAGCGTATGACAAAGAACACTTAATAATTTCACGTCTATAAAGAGGTTTGTAGGGTAAATGAGGTGAACAATTCATCTATAGAATATTGTTTATATAAACTAACATCTTTTGTTAGACAAATAGCTATAGAGTAGGCACAAGAGAAAGTTTATAGTATATACGAACCATCCAACAAATGGGTGTCCAACTCTAAAAGATGAAAACATGAAGTATATCAATGTTGCAAGGAAAATTTTCCCCATCAATATAACCCATATTCCAAGACCTATAACCCAGGTTAAAGACCTATAACCTATAACCCAAGTTGAACTTGAGTTATGGTGGGAATAGGCAATGGAAATACTTTCCATATAGGCCATAGGGAGCACAACAATTTCAATTTAAAACATAAGCCTCTCTTCTAACTCAAGTCACTTGAAGATATAATTAAGTATCTTGCCATTAATAGTTTATAATTCTAGTTATTTGTAAAACAATTTCAACAAAAGATAAGATCTCAATTTCAAGACACAATGGCTAGCATCCAAAATTTGAAGAGCCAAATAGGTCAAATGATAGTGGCTATCAACTGTTTAGAATCACCAAGCAAAGGGAAGTTGTCATCTTAACTCGAGGTAAAAAGAAAGTTATCATAGTGACCTTAAAAAGTGGTAAAGAGCTTGAGGATCACAAGAGGACCCTATAAAGGATGGTCAACGAAGATGAGATTAAGGAGTTCGGAGAAGAAAAAAATCTAGCTCAAAGGTAAATTTTGAATGTCTCAATGTGGTTAAGAATAACTTTACACCTTTTTCTATCAGGTTGGTAAAATCAAACAAGGAAGAAAAGGAAAAGGAGATATTAGAGATTTTTCGAAAGGTAGAAGTAAATAAGCCTTTACTAGACGCAATCAAGCAAATGTCAAGATATGCAAAATTTCTTAAGGAATTATATACCAATAAGAGAAAGCTGAGAGGTAATAGGAAGGTCATGATGAGTGAGAATGTTTATGTGATTTTTAGAAAGAAAATACCTCTGAAATGAAGGATCCAAGTATGTTTACCATTCCCTATAAGATTTGAAACACTGTAATTAAGAGAGTCATGCTAGATTTAGAAGCATTAATTAATGTTATGTCATGTTCTATCTATGCTTCTTTAAACTTGGGCCCTTTGAAAGAGACCAGTGTTATCATACAATTTACTAACCATACTAATGCATACCCAGATGGAGTGGTTAAGGATGTTTCGGTGCAAGTGAATAAGTTGGTGTTTCTTGCAAATTTTTATGTGGTGGGTATGAATAATAAAATTCCAATACAATACCATATCTATCTTATTAGGGAAACTATTTCTTAACACGACCCAAATTATGATAGATGCTTAAGAGGTTACCTTTATAATGGAAGTTGATAGGGAAGTTATTCATTTCAATATTTTTATGCCATGAAACATCATTAAGATGATCATTATCTTTTCTCTATTTATTTGATTGATCTCTTAGTATCGAAAATGTTTAAGTTAAATTACAAAGATCAATTAGAAACAGTTTTATCCGAGCAACTAAATTAGAAGCCACTGATAATGTTGAGTTAAGAGAGGAGTTAATTGAGATGGTGGTTACCTTACATTCTTTCAAAACTTCTTCTGCAAGGAGTAAACTTGCTTATATACAATTACTTGAATCTTACCAAAAGCTATTACCTTTTGATGTAGAAGTACCTAATATGGAGCTAAAATCACAACCCACTCATTTGAAATGTGCATATTTGGGAGAGGATAAGAAGGCCATTAGATGGAGAATTATAGATATTCAAAGAATAATACCTTCTATATATATGTATCACATTTTACTTGAGGAGGATGCCAAGTCCACTAAACAAGCATAATATAGGTTGAATCCTTCAATGATCAAAGTTGTAAAGAAGGAAATACTATAGCTTCTCAATACTAGAATTATTTATCCTATCTCTAACAGTAAGTAGGTAAGTCCAGTATAGGTGATTTCAAAAAAATCTGGAATTATGGTGGTGACTAATTAGGATGGTAAGTTGGTTCCCACCTGTATGCAATCTGGGTGACAAGTTTGTATTGATTATAAGAAGTTAAATCTTGCAACTTGCAAAGATCATTTTCACTTCCATTCATTGATCAAATGCTTGAGAGCTGGATATGAATATTACTATTTTCTAGATAGATTCTTAGGTTATCTTCATATCTTTATTGCTCTAGAAGACCAAGAAAAAACAACATTAAGATGTAATTGGTAAATTTGCTTAACGAAAGATGTCATTCAGTTTGTGTAATACAACTGCCACTTTAAGGTTCACGATAGGCATATTCTCTGATTACGTTGAGAAGATCATAGAGGCATTTATGGTATTCTTCATTTGATAATTGCTTAAAGAATCTTGCACTCATTTTGGAAAAGATGTATTGAAATTAACTTTGTGCTTAATTGAGAAAAATGTCATTTTATGGTTGATAAAGGTATAACTGTTGGACCCCGAATTTTTAGTGGAAATTAGAAATAGTAAATAAAATTCAATGAGTGTTTTTGTATATGTATTATGTTATAGATGAAATTGTGTTTTAAGAAATTAATGAGAAAAGATTT
>JANZLX010000002.1:23390286-23400595 GCA_025531955.1 Erythroxylum orinocense
AATGGGCTATTGAAATTCTACCGATTGTAATGTGTTTACTGAATTGTTTATGCATAAAACTGGACCCAATTTGACTATGATTTGTGTACATTACATGGTTATTCTAAATACTGTTTAGTGTATTGTTATGATAAAGCGGGCCCAAATTATCCATTGATTTCCGCATAGAGTGTGTTTGTGTGTTTAAAAAAAAATTATACTAAGGTTTTGACTGAGTGACGTAGCATGCCACCCTCGCGGGGCATGGACTCGGATATCACCATCGATGTCGGGTTCGAGTCACGCGGGAGTGGGGTGTTACAAAGACACCTAAGGAAAGTCAAGGAATATCAACATGTCATTCCTTATCATACAAAAGTGAAGAAAGATCAAACGGATGCATAATTTGGTAAGTTCCTTGAAATGCTTAAGCAACTCCAAGTTAAATTACCTTTTGTTGAAGCTTTTATGCAGATGCCACAACATATGAAACTTTTGAAGGATCTATTATCAAAAAAGGGAAAATTGGAGAAATTCTCAGTTGTAAAATTGAGCAGAAGGAGCTAAAAAATTCTGAAAAGCAGACTGCCAGAGCAGTTTACAGATCCAGGAAGTTTTATTATTCCTTATTAAATTGGTAGTTTAAAAATAAATAATACTTTAGCCAGCCTACCTGCTGAAATTAATATGATGCCTTATTTATTATTTGAGAAATTAGGATTAGGTAAACTAAAACCTACTAGGATAATTGTGTAGTTAGCAAATAGATCGATAAAATATCCTATCGGAGTTATAGAAGATATTTTTATTAAGGTTGATAAGTTTGTCTTCCCAATTGATATTGTGATTCTTGATATAAAGGAAGATGTAGAAGTACCTCTAGTCTTTAGTTGACCCCTTTTTGGCGACTGCTAAATCAATAATAGATGTTGACGAAGGCAAGTTAATATTAAGGGTAGGGGTTGAATACGTTGTTTTTAAAAATATCTAATGTCATTAATCCTGCTCTTGAATTTACTTATATAATTGAATCTAATGAGTCTTATAATTATTCATTATTAAATATTTTGTAGGACTCTAGATATTTTGTAGGACTTTACCTTTAAAGGTCAACCAAAACTTGTGCAAGTTCAAAGTCGTAAACTAAAGGAAAAATGTGGTAATAAGCAAAAACAAGAAGTTTATTTAGAGGTCATGGAACTTATGATAAGACTACAAAAACCCCATCTATATAAGTTGCCTTGAGCATGGAAGGTATGCTGAGCTTATGGCATTAAACAAGCGCGACTTGAGAGGTAACCCAACAATTAAAATGGGTTTTGTTTTTAAATTCTATTTCATTTATTTATAATTTGATGTTAGCATAGGATTTTATTAAGTTTTGATGTAATTTACGTTAGGACATTAAGCATCCTGAAGAGATTGTACATAATGATTAGGCTAGGGTACACACAATAAGGTTTCATAACTTTGAGTGCAAATTTTTAAAATTTTCCAACTATTTTTCACATTACACACGTTTACAAAGAGCTACATACTCTATAGACATGCTCATGTAGACTTACATTGTTAGATACACGCTTGTGTAAGTCTGCAATAAGTTACAAGTTTGTCACTTACACAATCAACTACACGACCATGTAGCAGCCTGTGTAAGTGTGCGACAACCCTTAAATTGTCATATCTCTTTCATTTTTCTCATTCTCTCTTCTCCCTAACTTTCTACTCACCACCACTCTCACTCCCCAACCTATTTCTTGTGTTTTTCTTACCAATTTCCGACAACTAAGTAAATATTCTTATCGATTTCACTTGTTTATGCATGAATAAATATTAAATATTTTTCATTCTTAAAAAAATCACATATTTATTTATAACTTTGTTGTGCTTATTGGTCCTTAGTCTTGATTTTATTCTTCTCTTAAATGAGTTGAACTTCAACTTATAGCTAATATTTTTATAAGATGTATCTTTTTTTTGTGCATGACTATTAATTATTTTATATTGCTTTTATAAAAACAAATTCATTAATAGTATTTATGTTTTATTATCATGTAAAATATAGATTTTAACCTCCTTTAATTTAATACTATCATTATAAAACGATATGTGTCAAAATTTCACTTCAAACTTGGTTAAATTAATTGGTGGACTGGAGACATAATTCAATCCTCATAATTAAAGTTTAGTTGTTAATTAGAAAAGAGTATGCTAAATGTGTAAGGTTAGAGGTCAATCCTAAAACTTGTGCTGATATCAATTCATATGTAAAGTTACTAAAAATACGTGTTACTCCCTTCGATTCATACTAAGTGTCGTTTTAGAGGAATGTACATTTATTAAGAAAGTTAATGAAATATCTGATATATCTTTATTAATTACATGTTAAAATGTCTTGAAAATATAATTTATGTAACCTGTATAATTAAGATGTGAGAGAAATTAAAGGATAATTTTGAAAATAAAATTACCTGTGTAATTAATTTTGGGTCTCTCACACACATCACAAGATGGCGCTGAATTTCAGAACCCCGGAGCAAAAAAGAAGCAGCAAGATAAAAATCCATGCCCGACCCGATACCCATATACCTTTGACCATCAAACGAACGAGTACGCTTCTTTCTCTCTCCTTGTAAAACCAAACCCCACCCCCGCCACTGTCACTGCTCTCGCTCTTACCTTGCTAGCTCCGATCCGAGGTGAATTTGAATATTTTCTTTCTTCCCAAAACGCCCCACCCCTTGTCCTTTTGTGCCAATTTTGCCCTTTCTTCCTCTGTCAAATAGAGATAAAGTCGTTAACTTTGGTTCTACTTCTTTCTATTCGAGTCTTTGTATCCAAGATGATGGTTAGAACATACGGTCGCCGGAGTCGAGGTGACGTAGCCGGAGGAAGCTACTCCGATTCGTTGGAGGACGACGTCGTGTCGGACCAAGAAACCCAGTCTCAAGATTTTCACAATTTCTCTTTAGCCTCTCAGGAGTCGTCCTCTCTGTGGCCTTCTTCCACCTTCGATCCCGATCCCTACAGCTTCTCAAACGGCGTTGTTTCAAAAGAGTTCAAGAAACCCAAATTGGAGAGGCCAAGTTATTCCAGGACATTGATGGAGACCCAGGAGTTTGGGGAAATGATGGAGCATGTTGACGAGGTTAATTTTGCTCTTGACGGGTTGAGAAAGGGCCAGCCTTTGAGGATCAGGAGAGGGAGCTTGTTGTCGCTATTGTCCATATGCGGAACTCCGCAACAGCGACGCCTTTTCAGGGCTCAAGGGTATGAATTCTTGGGTTTTGTGTTTAAATATTTGATTAGGAGTTCGTTTTTCTTTACAAGTTTGAAATTTTGGTGGATAATAATGGGAAACGAAACAACTTCTTTTAGTCATTCCGTAGTTAAATTCAAAGCGTCTGGCTTTTAGTGTTCTCAATTGAACCTGTTGTTTGGCTTAATCAACATTTTTGGAATTCAAAAAGGTGTTGCCTTGTACCCCGTCACGAAATAGAAATTAGTGGATTACTAACTAATAAATTTTGCCTACTCCACCACTGCTTCTTGGAAATCATTGGTTTTCAGTTGACATTACTGCTTATTTTTGGACTACTAAATAGTTTTTGTCCTTCGTAGGATTCTATTGAAGGAAAAGCAAATTTAGACAGAGTGATCATAGATGAGATGGTTATTTTATCTTATCCTTGTAGTATACTGATTTTAGACAGAAATCATTTTCCAAAAATCACTATGTTCATATATTCTTGCGCCTGTGGTAAACATTTTGAGTTTTCTTTTCAGGATGGCAAAGACAATAATTGATGCTATCATGGGTCTCAGCTTTGATGACTTCTCTAGTAACGTTGCAGCTGCAGCTCTTTTCTATGTTCTAACGGGTGATGTAAGTAACATTCTTGGCTATTTGTCTTCATCCTTGTACTGGTTAACAAGAAAACAGAGTTAGGAAATCATCTTGTGGGCAAAGAGTATGATAGAGTTGCTCTGTTTTGTGATATGTGTGCGGATGAGCTCAATAATGTAATCTGACCCCTTGGTTGACTGAAACAAGTCAAAATGTTAATTTGGCCCCTTCATAAGTTCAACTTTCTCAACATGAATCAGCCGGTATGTAAAAACCTTGACTACTTCTATGTAATATGCCTTAAATTGTCCAATACATGGTTTCTAATATTGAAATCAAATTCTGGTCTAAGATTTGCTTCATAGTGTATATCTCATTGTTTTAAGGATTGACTTCCAATCTCGGAATTTATTTGTTCCTTTAAAACTGTAATTACTAAAAAAAATTATTTTTACTGTTTAAGGGTCAAGAAGATCACCTATTAGAATCTCCCAGCTGCATTCGATTTCTGATAAAATTGCTGAAGCCTGTCATTTCTGCAACTGCTGAAAATAAAGCTCGAAGTATAGGCAATAAGCTTTTGGGATTTCGCAAGGATTCTGATATCCTACGAGATTCAAGTAAACTGGTAGACCCAAGTTCTACTGCAATTGTTGCCAAAGTTCAGGAAATTCTTGTTAGCTGCAAGGATATGAAGTTAAATGGGGCTGATAGTGGACTGGACCGGCCAGAACTAAGTGCTAAATGGATATCTTTGTTGATTATGGAGAAAGCTTGTTTGTCTAAGATATCTTTTGAAGGTAATTCCTGACAATTAGTGGTTTCTACTGTATGAATAGACAACGAGTCTTCCATATCTCTTGTGATTTTGCATGAGAACTAACGATAGTATTCAATTTTAATGTGATCAAGATGTGATGAAATTAGTTGGAATCGTCGACCTTGACTCAGAAGTATTGGAATGTTAGATTCAAGAAAGAGTCTTTTCATGTTTATACTGAAGATGAATTTCATATTTTAAAAAGTTTGTGGTCTCTGCCGTTCTTTATATGCTTTTAAGTTTTTCAGGATTTTGACTTCTGACATTTCTTCTCTTCTATCTTGATGTATCATTGATTGTTATCATTTGGCCACCTTCAGCTTGAAATTTATGATGGTCTGACTATTTTTTATTGTAAATATTAATTAATTACTTGACATAATTTGCTTGCACTTTTCAGTTGGCTTTTTCTTACAAACTTTAGCCATGACTTGTCCTTCACAATTATCCTACAACTTATGGTAAACTTAAACCTGTTGATTATCTCTATGGTCAAAAAGTGTTCTATGATCAACTGATCAATAGTAGGTAAGGGTTTTGGGTTTCTAATATTCATCGCACTGTTAGTTGTTGACCAAACTACCCACAATCAAGATTTTTTGTGCCTTTGTGCATGTAATTATGTGCTCTGTGATACATTGCTATACATAGACTAAGAGGCACATACTTATGACATGATATTATAACTCTACTTTATGTTTTATTGTTTGCAAAACAATTTGTTTATCCTGGTTTTGCTTCTCCAGACACATCTGGCACAGCAAGGAAGATGGGGGGAAATTTTAAGGAGAAGCTCCGAGAGCAAGGAGGACTTGATGCTGTTTTTGAAGTTGCCATGAATTGTCACTGTGTTATAGAGGTGTGAGCTTTTTTTTTTTTCAGTGTAGAGTATGTTTGATCTATGTCATCAGTGGTTAATTATGGTCCATTGTGTCTGCTGAAGCACCTTTACTTGTAGTTGCTGAATGCTAAGAAGTTTTCTTACCCTAGTTTGTTTCTCCAGTTAACTTATGAGAAATTAGAATTGTGTCTTAACTAAAAGTTTATGTGCACATTCACATATATTAGTAACACTGGCAGGTTACCTGGGAGTTTCTGCTTTGGGTTACCACTTGTAGTGATTTTATGTAAGAAAATGTAGTGTATCCATTCCTTAAATTCTCTAATAATTAATGGAGCCCTTATATAATTGCTGTCCCTGCCTCTTGGATTTTATTCTTATATAGTACTTATTGCAGTCTCATGGTATTATTTTTTGGAACAGAATCTGTGCTTGCATACATGTTTTTTTACTTTAGCTCTATATGATCTAAACTAATGCTACGTTGACTTGTTAATATGTAGAGTGGTAATGTTTATTCATTCATTATTCTGTAACTCTTTTTTGTATAACAATTTTCTGATTCTTAGATTGTGCTGAAAATGACTATAATGCCATATTTTATTTAAAATTATTGTTCTGGTCTCGAAATCGTAGTTAGGACATTTTGCATTGAAAAGGCAACTAAAAAACCACCAAACTTTTACCTGCAGAGCTGGTCCAAAGATGGGTTGCCTTTGAATAAAGATCAGAAGTTAGGTCTGGAATGCTTGGTACTTCTTTTGAAATGTTTGAAAATCATGGAAAATGCCACGTTTCTAAGTAAAGAGAACCAGGTACTTTTAGATTAATGTCGCTTGTTGTTTTTGTTCTCCTTACAATGTCTTTAAGGTTAGCTGCTAGAACTGGAGCTGTCACTAAATGCTGAATTATTGAGTTATTTATGTTTTGTTTTCTCTTTGTTATGTAGAGTCACTTGCTTGAACTGAAAGGAGAAGTGGATTTCCATTGCTCCCAATTTTCTTTTACGAAACTGACTATAAGCATTATCAAGATCCTATCAGGTGACTATATTTCTTTCTAGTTTTTTTCCATTTCCAGTTTTCCTTTAAGAAAAATTAAACCTGACTTGCATTCTGAGGACTGCTGGCATTGATTTTTAGGTCTTTATATTCTTAAAACGTCTTCTTTGACCTCCTTTGATGGAAAGCCTAGTAGTGTCTCTGATGGGAGCGATCGTGCATCTGATATACTTTCTTCTGTGGACTACAATGGTGCTCATTTTCCCGAATGTATCTATAATTTCTTCGTACTCTTGTTGCCTCCCTCTCGCTTCTCACGCTGGATCATTTCTTTTCGATTTGCAGTAGAAAGCAATGAGCTTGTGCCTATAAGTTCCTCCCCACATTGCTGTGGCGAAGAGAGCATCTCTGCATGTGGTGTCAGTGTGTCTCAGAGGTCAACCACGCGATTACGTCTTCCTGCTGGCACGTCTGAAAGTACCACATTAATGGATGATGCTTGTCCACTAAAAGTGAGAATTCGATCTTCAATGTCTAGCTCATGTAGTGACACACCAAGGAATTATAGTAATGGATCATCTTTAATTAGTACTGACTTGAAGAAAAGATTTGGACTTGTTGAGAGGTCTACTCTTAGGAAAGATTCTACATGTGAACTGTTGGAAGACAGCCAAGATCCTTTCGCATTTGATGAAGATGAATTTCTACCGTCAAAGTGGGAACTGCTACATGGAAGACCAAAGAAATCTAGGAACCGAAATAATCTGAAAGTGTCTAGAGAGCTTGGAAAAAAAAGCCAATATCAATTAATGAGCCAAGAAGAAACAAGTAACGGTCACCATTGCAAACTTACATCAAATAAGTCGAAAAATCAGCAATTTCCACAAAACTCGGGTTGCAGTGCCACTGATGAAGAATGTTCGAGCCTAGTGGAAGACTGTCTTCTTACTGCCGTTAAAGTATTTTTCTTGCCAGCATTAGTTTCATCATACTTCTCTTTTCCTCTGTAATTGACATGACGTTTTTGCAGGTTCTCATGAACTTGACAAATGACAACCCAATTGGGTGTCAACAAATTGCTGCCTGTGGCGGACTGGAGACTATGTCTTCACTGATTGCTGGCCACTTCCCTTCATTCAGCTCACCTTTATCTTTCTCAAATGTGATGAAAGATGAAACTTCAACTATTTCGCCAGAGAATCAGTCCGAAATTCAGCTCAATGATCAAGAATTAGATTTCCTTGTTGCTATATTGGGCTTGCTTGTGAACTTGGTGGAGAAGGATGGGGATAACAGGTTAGTTTCACTTTTAATAATTTATCACTCTTATACCTTATTAATTTCTAAAATTGGTCATTACAAACATAAAGCAAGTTATTTGATTTTTTAACATTTTGGTTTTTGTAGTTTTGTTGTTTGTTTGTGCCCCATTTCCTTATTATTATGTGTTAGAAAGATGTTATTCCTTGCGCAATGTTCTGTCTCTCCTATTTGCATGCTTAAAAGACAATGAAAGATCCTATCATCCCATGTACGCAAATTCTCCGTTTAGAAACCTCATCTGTGATGATTTGTCTTGGTCTTTCTTTATGGTAATTGGGACTGGGGATGGCAATAGGGTAGTATTCGTGGTGGGCGCCTGGGCCGGGCTTTAAGCCCTGCCCATAGCTTGGTCAAACTGTGCCTGTCTCATTGACTTGTGGTCAGGCTACCTGTTCATCCTTAATTGGGACTCTTTTTTTGGATTTAACAGTTTGAGTCTGCCTGGAAGCATTTCCTTTTCCTGATATTTACCTGGATATTTCATGCATTTTCTAATGCAATTACTATTTGAAACTTAATGAATGGTGGCCGGTAGATCTAGGCTTGCTACATCAAGTGTTTCAATACCTAACTCAGAAAGGTCAGAAAACGAGAGTCACAGGGATGTGATTCCGCTGCTGTGTTCTATCTTTTTGGCCAACCAAGGAGCAGGTGATGCCTCTGCTGAGGAGAACTCGCTGCCATGGGTGAGTTGCTTTCCTTTTCTCAATTTTGAATTTAATGTTTCTACAAATCTATGCGTATCCATACTTGTGCATCTTTGGTTGCTTAAAGATTAGTTATAATGGTCTCCAAGAGTATTAGAAATTCAGCTGGAGCAAGTGAAGCTATGCTGACTAAAGATAATGTTACTGCTTTGTGCAGAATGATGAGGCAGCTGTTCTACAAGGCGAGAAAGAAGCAGAGAAGATGATTGTAGAAGCTTATGCAGCGTTGCTGCTAGCATTTCTTTCTACTGAAAGGTTTCGTAACTTCCCCCTTCTTTGACCTTTTCTGTCTTGTTAACCATAGTAATCTTTTGCAGTTTTCACTTGTTTTTTTCCCTATCCAATGACAGTGGGAGCATTCGCAGTTCAATCGCTGGTTACCTCCCAAATCACAACCTGTCGATTCTTGTGCCTGTGTTAGAGAGATTTGTGGTAAGTGTTTGTTGTAGGTTGTTTGTCTTGCTTGTATTATTCTTAAAAAGCATTTGCATTCATTTGCAAAGATCCAATGCTTGTTGCTTTTAAGCCTTTTGAATTAAAGTACCTCCTCATGAAATGAATTTGATTTGATATCAGCAGGTCTTTGGGTTTCATGCTCAGCCTACATCAGCAATATCAGCCAACTTCGAGAACTTATATATTGTTTGTTTTGTGCAGGCATTTCATATGAACTTAAACATGATAACACCAGAGACTCATAAAATGGTGAACGAAGTCATTGAATCATGTAGGATGCCATGAATGATTGAAGAACTCAAGTTTTGTATAGTCCTTGTACTCCATTCGGATGATCCTCTGTTGCACACGACGACTTTAACTTGCTGCACCGCATTGGTGTGTCGAAGCATGCTTACAACATGGTCGGGTTGGCATTCAATTTTTTGTTTTATTTTCCTTTTTTCCCCTTCTTTTCAATATATTATTCTTTCTGTTCGGATCAAGTAGAGGTTCTTGTATACAGAAATTTTAGCAGAATCATAGTGTACTTCTTTTCCTTTAGCTTTTCAATATCCTGTTGTCAATTAAGAAATTTTAGGAGAATCAGTGTACTTCTTTTGCTTTAACTTTTCAATATCCTGTGTCAATTAAATAATATGTTTCTTATTTTTTTGGAAAGAAAATAAGTTGTATTAGTAGCTAATCAGAGCTTATATGGAATGCGTAAAAGTATTAAAAAAAGAATCAACACTGTTAGAGCCGCAGTATATATGTAACATGTCAAGATCATGGTAGCTTATTAGAAGGATCAATCTGAGTTTAAAAGTGGAAAAAGTGTCGAGCTTTGTTTTCTTGCCATTAGCAATTTTTTGATTTCTCTAGTATTGCGTTCACTTATTTGTTTTACAGAGTTGAACCTATCCCTGGTAACTTTTTTATGCTTTTCTCACCAGGATTATAAACCAAGGTTCTAGGGATTTATATAGAAGTTTATCTTTTTTAAGCCTTGAAGTAACTAGTAAAGTTATATCTTTATGACCAGAAGGTTACAAGTTCAAGTTATAGAAATAATTTCTTTGTAAAAATACAAAGGGACAGGAAGCTCAAGTCATAGAAACTACTTATTTGTAAAAATGTAAAAAAAAAAGTAAGTAGAATTGATATCCTTCTTTTGTACCTTCGTTAAGCCTTTCTTTAGTTGCAAGCCACAAAGTAAAGTCTAGGAACAAAGAGCTTGTTTCAGACAAGAGAATACCATTTTTACAAGATTTATTTGTAAATGAGCTCAAGAAATGCTTGAGCCAGATAACCTTGTTTTAAGTTAGGGGGGCTTAAAGGAAATAACCTTGAAAG